>LBNU01028987.1:77834-91913 GCA_014162995.1 Artemisia annua
AATGCATCGAAAAAGCATTATCATTTATAAACCTCGATTGACTCGTCAACCATATCCAAATCGCCCTCTATACACGGGGTATCTTAAAATCTGGGTGCATATATTTTTTCTTGTACATTGCACAGTAGTAGGATCGACGTATAGCCAGTATCTTTCTTCTCGAATCCTGCTAAAACGTTATGATTGATAATCTCAAGGTTCTCTCCATGATTTCAAACTCGGAAGATATAAACTATCATATATTCCTACAAAAAGTTGAATATGCACACCCAATCAAAGTCAGAGAGAGCTCTTGATTATGGTTTCATTTAGAATCCTCAAGCGAACACAAATAAATTAGCCTAGCATTGTTGAAAGAAAGACAAGCACAACATGATATCACCAACAATAACATATTGTATGAAATATCACAGACTTATCTTGATAAACATGGCAAGTTAGAAGGGGTTAGGATATCCCTAAGGTCTGTAATACAACGTACTAGGGTTTAACCCTAAAGTTCTCCCACTCCAAAAATTCCCGTCACAAAATAAGAAAAAACGTCTATATATAAGAAAACGCGGGCTGACGGCGTCAGCCCAATAGGTGAGTCGTCAGCTCAGATAGGGGTTTCCTGACGCCTTGAATTGACGTGGTCATAATTGCTGGTTCCAGATCTGACGGCCTTGGTTGACGCGTCACAAATTACACTACGATCTTGGATCGTCCAGCGAGTCTTTTTTTCCACTTCTGGACTTCGACTTTTTCCTGACGACGTCACTTCCTAGCTTAAGTCGCTTTGCCTGATCGACTATGTCAGATAATCTCTCCAATTAGGACTCTATTAAGTTTTTCGTTTATTCACCTTTTTCTCTAGCAGACGCCACATTCACTCTCCAGTAAAACCCCGAGTATAATGCTGCTATCTTAGTGATGATTCATCATATGGCCTGTAACAAGAATGCTTCCTAAGATCCCTATCTGAGATCGAGTAATTGTAGATCGTTCTGCGGAGAAGAGAGAAGATCCGCTACGATCCTAACCAACCTTAGTACACATAATCGATATGTTATACGAGAACATATAATACAAACAGTCAAAGTAGCTCCTTCATAAATAATACTACTCAAGCACACAATATATTATCGTCTCATTCAATAATAATCCCTATACACTTCGAATTTTTTTATGCATTATGTCTGTCATGTGAGCAAAGTCGCGCTTTATTCAATTGAAAGAAGAACAGTTAGAATCCAGGAATTGATATATAGTTGCCGGAACTGCAATCAAATAATAATTACTTAAGATCTATTATTAAGTTCATATCCGCTTATTCAACCTTCAAAAATTACTAGTATCACTGTGAGAAATATATCATTTAAATCTTACTACATCTCAATCATGGCAATAGGTAAGATGTTTCTGTAGAAATATAACTCGACAAATAGGTATAACAAAAATCAAGAACAAAAGATAATTACGAAATTATTTGTTGCTGTAATCTCCACGGAAAATATGCATAGAAAACTTTCGCAAAGATCAAGTAGATGAGATGATAGAAAGTAACACCTATGTGACAAAAAGACAAATATAATCTCTTCACTAACCTGTCATATAAATATTATTTACTACTTTTTATTTATGTGCTATGTAGATATGTGGATTATATAATCATGGGTATCTCCAATATAAGGCTTGTAATGCTCTCTAAGAGTTTCATCGGAGTAACTATCAAAATGGAGACAAGTCCTAACACAAAAGGGTTATAAACGGAGATAGTGTTTACTCCCTTATTGGACTAATTGGAATGAGGACCGCAACGTTGTTTTTTGTTTGTGATACCTTTAGGTGTGATACCCCCTCTCTCTGGAGAAGGTATTCAATGTTCTTATTATCTTATTTTACTTTATATTGGGGACCACTTTTGTGACGAATTCTGCCAAAAATAAAAAGGAAAAGACCAATTTGAGAGGAGCTCTATACTAACGCCACTATCATTAACTAGATAACAATTTAAGAAAAAAAACGAAAAAAAAAATAAACATATCCAAAAATATATAAGTATTGAGGTGTGGGACTCCGTAAAGGTATGTTATATATTTTCTGTGCTCTTCTTCATTTTTTTTCTACACATATAATTTGGCCTGAGAGAATTTTATTGTATCCTTTTCCGAACTGTTTGGGGGTGGTTGGATTTTTTTTTCCTTATATCTTATTCCCTTTTTTTTTTTTTACTGTATACCTTTAATAATGCCTCCACACACTCAATCCCAAACCTCACAATATTAAAATAGCGAAACATTCCCCCGCCACATTTCTTACCCTATACAAACATACTGACTAATATTACTATATCTGTTTTACATTTTTTATTATTCTTACGACTCATATTGAATTATAGACTCATAAGTCGTAGAACTGGCTACCCTGTTATGAAACAGATTTCAGTCGTTAACAACACCGATGGTTGGGGTATATTAACGTCCTCCGTTTTTTTCAAATAAACCGACGCCCATTTATCTTCCAATATACTACATCCAGTACTGATCAGCCCAGGTATGATCTCCCCCACCCCTCATCCCTAATAATAATTTAGATGATACAAGACCATTATTGTTATTATTTTATCTCTTGTCGAGCGTTTCTCAAGCAACATTCAACCTAACCTATTAGATCCTCATTTTCTAGAACAAAAAGGTATTAACAATACATGTATATCATTCAATTGTCACTAAAGGTTGAGTCTTCTACATGGTAATTGCAAGCATAATGGGACCTCTTCATGGTTTGTCATCATTTGGTGGTTAGTAAACAAAACTGCTCTATCACTCATATATATAAAGATAACTAAAGGGTCCCCCCATATAGTGTGGTCTTTAATTATGTGCGGAAATATCGGTTGAATAGTGTTGACCGCGCACATTATGGACCGGGTGATAAACTAAGGAGGTAAATGTCCGAACTTTTGAGTTTTTTCCCCTTAATAATCCCCCCGAAGGGAATTTACAAAAGGAAAAAATTTTGGGGAAAAAAAAAGTGTGGGGTACGAAGAGAGAAAAATGGTGTTACTTTTTAAACCCATTTTTTTTTTTGGGGATTATCCGCATAATCAGCCGCTCGCTCGGAGCAACACTATTCCTCCCCATTGATTGCCAGTGTAAAAGTTCTTTGATAAACAACAAGTGTGTGCCCCAAAAAAAATTAACCCTGTGGTATACATAAATGAAAAAATCCTTCAACCTAATGTTATACCATATAATCATTCTTTATGTTTTCCCAAAAATCTAAATCTATACGATATCTGTAGTTCACAATGTTGGACTCTGGTAAAATTGGTGGTCATCCCTTTAATCGTTGAAAGTATATACAATAGTTTGTATTTATAATAATTTTTCCACGCCAACAAAATCACAATAGTGTCTTAATAGTTTTTTTGGCCTCCTTCACACTACTACCAAAATTCTAGTGGTTACCTCTTCCCATACATGTTTTCCCAAGAAGTAGGAAAAAAAATGTTGGGATATTGGATGGAAAAGGTTTATTTTCGTTTTGTTTTTTTTTTTTTTTGTGCTTAGTTCTTATAATTTTCTCTCTTTATATTCCAATTAGCGCAGTGATGAGCTTATTTAGTTGATTAAAGTTAAAATACACGTCCTATAAAATTTAATTGAATAAGCCAATTTATAATCTCTCATACTATTATACAGAACTTTAATAACTCTAACAAAGAATAATTCTTCATAAAATTTTGAACCGCTTTTATTCGCAGCGCTGCTGGTGACATACCACTTGAAATAAAGCAAAAATCTGATTCCACTCTCTCACTGCAGAAGATTCATGCTAATTCCCAAACATAATTATTGTTAATCCCGCCTTTTTTAGCGGACTGTGAGTTGGGCCCAGGGTTGTGGCCGAGAATCGTTTCGATTTAAATTAGTGTATATTGGATATTAAGAATAAAAATGTTGTTATTGAAAACACGCTTATATTTTGGATACTCCCTCTCCAGATATACGTAATCGATATAAAATGGCGCGATAGTGATTAGTTAATTAACACGTCTTATGTTTCCTCCTTCTCTATATATGTAAGATATAACTTTATCAAATTTTAGAGCTTCCTTTCTCTTTGTATAATAGAACATACACTCTCTTGTGTTAGATTTCCTCCCTATAATATTATACTTAAAGTCGCTTTTAGTCTCAATACCAACTAAGACTAGCGTGAAAAACAATATCTTTGTGTTATAATATTTGTGGCTTCAAATCAAGTAATATTAAAAGAATTATGAAAACTTGGAAGAAAACCCTAACAAACCCCGGCCTTTCCTATTACCAATAAGAAGCAAGTAAGATATAATGCTTGTGGAATGAATTTTTTCTACAGATTTCCTGATTCATAAGAGGATTTTAACAAAATACAAGTTCCGTTATAAGACTTTAATCAACAAATAAATTCCAGATTTTTGCACCGACGTCGTCCAGGTATTAACTCCTGACGCCGTCAGAGTGTTCTTGACAGAAGTTTAAGTTGAGTTTCCGGAAAATTTCTTTGGAAAACCTTTTGTCTCAATTCTGGAATTCTGTCAGAAAAAAATCATTATGAACTCCGATACAAAGCATTTGACCTAACAATTAAGAATATGTTAAAACTAATTTCTTGATTATTGATCATGTTCATTCCGTGTCATAGTTGAACCGATTTGGATGTATCTTACACTTAGCTTTTGCTAAATGACCCTTTTATATGTGATTAAAGACGAAGTTAAAACAAATAAAGCATTTTCACAATTAGTTTGAAGCCATGAATCGAATAATAAAAATATAATTTACATACGGAAACAATACAACAAAAACACAAAAACATGGGTTGCTCCCAAGAAGCGCTTTTCTTTATTAATGATCTTGTAGCTAGACTCGAGGCCTTGCCTCGTTACGTGACTTCCTTGAATGAGTTACCCCCCTCATTCAAAATGTCTTTGGGGTCGGAACTTTTCCTTCAACTTCCCTATTGGTGGGTTTTAGTTTTATAATGGCTTTTTCGAATTTCTCCCCCCCGGATGCATAGAGAGGTGAGCCTAATGTGCCATTGCCCGTCTCCTCCTTTTGGCGGTTTCTTCCAATCCCATTTTTCCTTATCTCCTCACTTTTCCACTTTTTTAACCTTAAATTGATTGGTAAGTTCTAAGAATTCTACCATCTTTCTAAAGACAAGAGGGTCCTCAAATGGGTCTAATTCAATGTTCCTAGCCAATAGTTGTTCTACCAATTGAGTTTGGTCTATAAAATCTTTTTCTAAATAGAATGGCCTTTGAGGTCCTATGAAATCACCGTTTACCTAAGGTCCGTATCTAGCGGGTCTCCTATCCAATTCTACACAAGGGGGAATAGGCTCCTCACCGGTGTCGTAGGCATGCTTCTTAACATCATACATGGATCTATTTTCCCCTTCCCCTACCGTTATCACGGATGCTTTGCAATCTATCAATGCACTAGCGGATGCTAAGAATCCTCTTCCTATTAACAAAGGGCATGTAGGGTCGCTTTTCATATCAAGGATGTTGTAGTAGGTAAGATGTTTTGGTGTTACTCGATAATTTCAAGCCCTAGCTTCCTTACTCGATAAAATGGAGAGCTTACTTTGTGAAACCTTGTTGCACATTTTAATTCGAGAGATCATAGAATTTTTTTTTAAATGAGTTTTTTAATCTAAATGATGAAGAAACAATTTTTCTTTAAGACTTATGATTAGGTGTGCAAACTTTATGATTTTGGTAAAAAACACTTACTCGATAAGACAAGCTCCTTACTCGGTAATTGGATGCTTACTCGATAAAGACATAAAGCTTACTCGAAACCACAGCTGCCTTACTCGGTATCCCTTAATTTACGAAACTCCTTACTCGAAATGGTACATTCTACTCAGACAAGTCATGATAAAATGAAGCTCTTACTCGATAAAGTTAGGCTAACTCGATATGCTTACTCGATAACCCGAAAAAGACGCGAAACCTTACTCGATAAAAGCTATCCTTACTCGATAAAGACGAACAGTGAACAGTACCAGATTCGAGAAAATAGCCTCTAAACCTTGTTTTTCTACCAAATCTAACCTAAAACAACCTATATTATCACTTGGCGATTGATACCACTTATTAGGTCACCATTTTATAACATAGAACCATATAATCTTTAGAGAGAGAAAGAGAGTAGAGAGAGAGAGTGGAAGGAACTCTATGAGAAATGAAATAAGACAATTATTATTATGAGAGAACCAACACCCTCCTTGGAGGGTTACAAGAGTATTTATACTAGTGGCCTAGGGCTTCTCATGACTTTGACATTGTTACACATATAGCCCTTAGACCTTTACAAAACATGTAAACATGAACTAAATAACATGAAACATTGATAAAACTAAACATAATGATATAGTAAAGCAACCTATTACAAAACTTAATGACCGACACTTGATATTAATAAAACGTGATCCTAACATTTATGTTGATGAATTATCGCCTCTTAACTTTAATTGATATTCATACTTTGGCGATCTATACACATTAGCTCCTAATAACTACACTATAAAAACTATACAACATAACGGCTGATTTATAACAATATCGTCAAAATATAAATATAAAGATACAGGGGTCTATACAAATACGTTCCCCCATTTGAGATATGCCAATGTCAAAAATCGACATTCTTCAATAGTCTTTAAAAGATCAATACGCCGCGAATTCCACAAATTGGTCCAAGAACAACTAGCAACCCATCATCATGAACTTAAAGAACTATAAGGTATGCTAGTTGTAAGGTGTAACAAAACAATCACGCAAATAGTTAACTGATTTAAATAAACAATAATATTCTATTCATATTTTAGTCATTTTGGTCTTCCCGAAATACACTAAACAACTAGGGTGTACACAAAAATAACATATAAGCTCAATAGGCTTTCTAATATTTCTTACACTTAAAACGAGGGTAACAGTAAGGGTTTCACAGGGGGATTAACTAATCGGTGTGAAAAGTCAATATACTCAATACATAACATAAATGGATGGGCTAATTTGATTTAAATCCTAAACTTTATGCCTTTTATCCTAACTAAACAAATTACACCAAGTTACCCCGATGCAATGCTCATTTTGGTAGTCTCAATATACAAAAATGGTCAAGTTGTAATGTATACTATATGCCACCGACACACACTCATTTATATTGGAATTTATGTGAATAGAGAAAATGGAAGGGATTAATCCTCACACATGGGTATACACCGTATACGGGATGTATATACCGTATACACAATTATGTGTATACATCGTATACACTTGCATAAACAGTTCATACGAACAAAAATTTTACAAACGAATTTTTACCCAAAACTTTTTACCACAGTTAAATCTTAACAAAAATTTACCCCCAATTAACAACTAATAAACCTTAATTTTAAATTCGAATTAAAACCCCAAAATTTGGTGTAAACCATAAAATCCTAATATTTTGGTAAAAAACATGCAAAAAAAAATCGTTTGAATCAAATTAATTATTGACTCCTCCCAAACTAACCAGTTAACCAGGAGTGGTCAACAAGTCAAATCTGAGAGAGGAGAGATCAATTTATGATCCGGTGTAAGCACAGTGTATCCCCGGGTCGTTAAGTCCCAGCGAGATTGAAATTATGTTTTTGAAACGTTTTGGGAATGAGTGATTCAGGAATAGTAACCAGATAAAGATTTGGATTTGATTTTACACTAATGATTGCTTGGAATGATAATAAAACAGTATTAACAAATACAGAATTACAAATAATCCTAAAAACGTAAATGCGTACTGAAAAAGTGGAAATATGCAAAAATAAACTACAGGGGGTGAAAATGCAACTTTTACAAACTTAAAATGAAAAGAAAATTAAATTAAAAAGAAAATTATTTTTTTGATTATTTTATTATTTAAATACTAATTATTTAATAAAACTATTTAAAACTTAATTAAAATTCTATTTAAAGTAATCTAAAAAGAGTTATACTACAAATTTAAATTATAAAATGGCAAAATTAATTTCTAAAAATCTAAAATGACTTAAAAGAAATATAAAAATTGAAAATAAATATTTTTGTCTTTTTCTGAATTAAGTATTAATTAATTACTAATTATATTAATTAAACTAATTAAAATAATTTAAATTACTAATAATACTAACAATGACTTGGAAAATTATGAAATATTTTATAAAACTAATTAACTAATATAGGAACCTTAAAAAATTATAAAAAGTTTATAAAAACTATTATTACACTATTTTATTAATTATTTACTTAATTACTAATTAAGAACTATTTAAACTAATTTAATTGATAAAAATGGAAAATAAACAGTAATAATTAAGAAACTATTTTCTAAAAATAATTTATATTATATAAGAGCTAGGAAAAATATAAAAACTAGATAGTGCTTAATAAAAACTAATTTTTCTATTTAATACTTAAATATTAATAAAACTAATATTAAATCTAATAAATACTAAATGACAATATAAAATTCTGGAAAAATTACTAAGAATACTTTAATATAAAAGAAAATTAATAAAAATATAAAAATGAAAATTACTTAATAAAAAGCTAAAAAGGAAAGTTAAAAAGATAATTAATATTAAATAGAAACTATATCTTAATTTTAAATTGGATTTTTCTGGTTTTTCTTTTGAAAAACTATTAAACAACTAAAAATAAGAAACTTTTATGAAGGTGAACTTTATGGAACTCAATAATAAGCTCAGTGAGAGCTTAAAGACTCCACAGCTTAAGCTTTTTAAGGCTTAAGTTGGATTTTCAAGTTTAAAAGCTCCTAATAAATTACAAGCTACAAACCAAAGGTGAAATAAGTTGAAAGGAACTGAGATTGACACAAATAAGCTAAAAGGAACTAAAAAGCACAAAGAAATAAGCTTATAAGCTTGAATAAGCAAAACTTCAACACTGAGAAACAAGCAGCCTTCACATGCAACTAGCAGGGCTAAATGAGCTTATCAAATAAGCTAATAAGCCTGAAATAAGCCTGGAAATAGCAACTTGGGTGCAATGGCTTCTCAAAGAACCCAAAAGCTCACAATGGGACCCACTAATGAGCTCTGAAAGAGCTTATGAAAATAGTCCCCTATACTGACCTCTCAGTATGCATGTATAAATGAAATGAACTTGGAGGCCAAAATAAGAACTGTAAATAAGCACCAATCTGAGATGTGAGCATATGCATTAAGAGAAGGTCATATGGGCATTACAGAACAACAAGAATCACACAAAAGCATGCACTGATGATCAAGATTAAAGCTAATGAAAGTAGCTTACAACACTGTGCACAGGGGAACTTTATGAAAAAGTGCTAAATGGAAGATAGCAAATAAGCAGTTTATCTAACTTAAAAAAAATAAATAAAAATAGTCTAGTTAAGATGAGCAACCAAAGATTATTATCCCAAAACCACAAAAGCTAAATCCTAAAATTGAGATCAAGAGAAAATCAACAAGTTTAATCAAAAATTATATAACTATGAAATTTGACTTTTTAGATAAAACACATAAGTTGACTTTACTGAGATTTGAGTGATCTCAAATGACTGAAAATGAAGTTTTAAGCTAAAAGGATATGAAATTAAGCTATTGCAACTCCTTATGAACTGATTTGAGTGATCAAGACCCCAAAACTCTTTAACAGTGAACTAATATGAGGTGATTAAGAGCATTTTGACTTTTTTCTTAAAAACACTGGTATTTTATGCTAGATAAGACCTATTAGGACCTAATGGGACATGGTTAAACAAAGAACAACAACAAAAGCATATTAGAACACACAGAGACTCCTTAAACCAAACACTCCTTTAAAGAAGAGTTTTTATAATTTTCAAAAGATTTCAAGGATTGAGACCATGCAACTGATTCCCAGTGTTATAATATGATGCAATAAACTTGTATAAGCACAAAAACCCATATAAGAACAACACATACTCACAAATCACAAGTGAGCATTTTGACAGCAAAAATGAGAAACTGAGCAACCAACATATTCAATGAACAAATAGGAGATTTTAAGCAATATATTAACTAAGGGACACTAAATAAGCATTAAGACACAGAGATAAGCATAAATTAAGCTTAGCTACAGTAACTTTGGAAAAAGGGCTTACAAATGATCCATGCTAAGAAATGAGATACCAGGGTCCAAACTTATCCTATTGTCTCCCCTGAGACTCTAAACCAAGCTATCCATCATACACCATGCTCCAATCTTCTTCTTCACTTCTTTCTGACCTTTTTTATATTTGTGAACTATTTTGAGTATTTTTGAGAATTTATGAGATTATGGTTAAAAACCTGTTTTAGTACTTCTTAAACTTATAAAAACTTATAAATGAGCTAAATACACTACATGGAACAGTTAACAACAAATTTAATCACCATTAAAGTTCAAAAGAAATTTTCACTACAAAATGCAAATTCTGAATTAAGCTAAGAACCTTGAAATTATAATTAAAGAGAGTTGAGTTACACTAGAAATACTTAATACAATCTTTTAAAGCTACTGATTACAATTGGAACTGAAAATTACACTAAACGACCTAAAATTACACTAATTAACTACTACCCTCTTCTCTTGGCTTCTTTTTCCTTTTGTAGATGACTTCTAGGGTTTAGTGGGACCCTCTGAACATTTCCCACTCCTTTCCAAGCCATTGGATGGCCTAAAACACATCTGAGCCCTTGATTGCATTTTGGCGGGAAAATTGGTTTTATACCAATTGGGTCTGTTGGAGTGCAATTGGGGGGGGAATCTAATTCTTACTTTTCTCCTTCATCAACTCAGAAGGTATGAGATCTTTAATTCATCTTAGCCTTATATTATGGTTAAGTTTTTGATTGAATTTCAATTTTATTGGGGAATTCGACCATATAATCATTATTTTGTCCAATTGATATGGGTTTTTGCTTTAGGACTGTGTTATAATATGTATATAAATTGAATGAGTGGTGTAAAATACTCATCATTTTTGTCTTATATGAACTGCAAAACATCCAAAAACACCAAAATTGCATCAAAATACTGAAAATATACCAGGTTGTGTTTCTTATATGTTTTAGATGCAAAATGTTTTGAAAAAAATGAAAATGGACCGAAAAAGTTTGACAATTGGCAGTTTTCAGTCCCTCAACTTTCAAAACTAGTCAAAACTAGTCCCTAAGCATTTATTTTCAATAAAAAGCTCACCAAGGTCCTTTTGAAATCACAAAAATAATCATATTTAGTCCTCTTGGTGGCAAGTTTGCAAAAAATTACACATTTAGGTCCTCAAGTTTCAAAATTGGCAGAAATGGCCCTCTGGCAATATTTTGGAATGAAAAAGTCATTTATGGCCCTTAGAGATTAAAAGTTATCACAAATGGTCCGTGTGAAATTTGGCTGAAATTATAAAACAGGTCCTTGTACTTTGGAATTTGGCAACAAGGGTCCCTGGATGTTCAAAAATGCGTTGAATTAACATTATGATCCTTTGGTTATTTCAAGGATGGCAAGAATAGTTCCTGTGAAAACAAGTTTGCGAAAAGTGCCAAATTCGCCCCTAACCTTTCAGCAAATTATCAAATTTGTCTTGCGGCTTTGTTATCTACTCAAACCAAACGACCCTTTTTATTATTATAACCCAAACCAACTCCTAAACCCACCACCTACCTTGCGCCCATATCATTCCCAGGCCCAACAAAACAAACCACACCCCGTTATAACCTCCTCCCAGTCAATAGCGTCAAAACCAGCCGGCCCCCGTACCCCGCTCCCTTTGGTTCCCTCCAAACCACCCTTATCCTCTGCGTAATGACCACCATCACCACTGCCAACTACTCAACCATCACCTCCACCGCCAAACCTGACCTCCCCCACCTCACAATTAATGCCACCCAAGGACCAAATTTGTAACTTTGCTGAAAGTTTAGGGGCTGAATTTGGCACTTTTCCAAACTTGTTCACAAGGACTATTCTTGCCATCTTGAATAACCAAAGGATCATAAGTGTTAATTTCCCATTTTTGAACATCCAGGGACCTTTGTTGCCAAATTTCCAAAGTACAAGGACCTGTTTTATAATTTCACCAAATTTCACACCCAAGGACCATTTGTGATAACTTTTAATCTCTAAGGGCCATAAATGACTTTTTCATTCAAAATATTTGCTCAGGGGCCATTTCTGCCAATTTTGAAACTTGAAGGACTAAATGTGTAATTTTTGCAAACTTGCCACCAAAGGACTAAATATGATTATTTGTGATTTCAAAAGGACCTTTGGTGACTTTTTATTGAAAATAAATGCTTAGGGACTAGTTTTGACTAGTTTTGAAAGTTGAGGGACTGAAACTGCCAATTGTGCAAACTTTGTTCGTTTTTCATTTGTTTTCAAACATTTTGCATCTAAAACATATAAAACACAACCCTGGGATATTTTCAGTATTTTGATGCATATTTTGGTGTTTTTGGATGTTTTGGCAGTTCATATAAGACAAAAATGATGAGTATTTACACACTCATCAATTATATATACATGATTATAAACACAGTCCTAACAAAAACCCCATATCAATTGGACAAAAATAATGATATAGGTCGAATTCCCCATAAATGAAATTCATCAAAAACTTAACCAAATATAAGCTAAGAATGAATTAAGATCTCATACCTCTGAGTTGATGAGGAGAAAAGTAAGAATAAACCGAAATCTAAATTCCAAGTCTTGTCCAAAATGGTTTATATATTAGGGTTTATGAAAATAATGAGAAAGATTTTGTATACGATGTATGTATAAGCTGGAACCGCCATCTATACGACATATGGACCCCAAAGGGTATACGTCGTATAATCTATAGGAGTATGACGCGTTTAAATCCCATTTTACTTTTATAACTAGAAAGTACCTAGGATCTATATGTACTAATAGGTAGTGTACCCGCTCATACGTAGGCCTTACTCATCTCGTCTGCAAATTTAAGGGGGTATGCGATAATATTATTGGCACTATCAACCGTCTTCACGCTAAAAGCATTATTCCATCAAACACTTTGAGTTATAAAGTTTGTTGTAGTTCTCAAGTGAGATTCTGGATCGATAATTGGATCGGGGACTCTCCTCTTTATATTCGATTTAATAGGCTTTATCGTTTAGAGGCGCATTCTAACTGTACCATTAGTGATCAGTTCTCTAGTGGTGAGTGGGCGTGGCATTAGACGCATCCAATTACTTCTGGCAGATGTCTCGACATGCTAGAAGCTTTGAAAGCTGAACTGCATTAGCTTTCACTTTCTACTGGTGGAGACGTAATTTTGGGGTCTCAGGCATGATGGCTCTTTCACTGTTGGTGCTAAAAGGAAACATATTGATGATGTTATTCTCCCATCTATCTTTTGGCAACAAGTTGGTGTAACATTCTTCCTCGAAAGGTGAATATTTTCATTTGGTGGATGAGATTGGATAGTGATGCGCGTGGATTGCAACACGCACTACGTTTTACCTCTCGAAGGATCTCATATAGTGTTCGTTAGGATAGAATAGCTAATCTAATAGGTCTAAGGGTGGAAGGAAGATTCTTTTTGTATTTTTATATTTTTATTAAAGCAATTAAAATCTCGGTTTTGGAAGAAGGGCGGAATTAGTTGTTAATCAACTAACCCAAGTTTACTACTTATGCAAATTAAAATAAATAAATATCTAAATGATAGCGTAGGGATTGCTTACGCACTTTGTTTTACCTCTCAAGGGATCTCAAGAGGCTTACAATCCCCACCAGGCAGTGTACCTGACTGATGTAGTATAGTGTAGTGGCAAGTACCGGGGGATTGATCGTTCTCTCACAGGGAATAGTGTTCGTTAGGTTAAAGACTACTCTAATTAAGGTATAAGGGTGGAGGATGATTATTTTTGTACTTTTATATTTTTATGAAAGCAGTAAATTCTCGGTTTTAAAGGAGTGGGCGGAATTAGTTGCTAGTCAACTAACCCAAGTTATCTACTTATGCAATTAAATTAAAGTTGAGAAAACAATGGTGGGGAAAGTAG
>LBNU01028988.1:3285-13954 GCA_014162995.1 Artemisia annua
CTTGACGTATCGTCATAGAGTGAGGTAGGAGCTTATAGAGTTAGGGAATTGAACGCACTCCCTATGACTTGTTAGGAATACACCCGTCATCCACGCAAACTCAACATACTAATTACATGGTAAAAGATAGTTAGGGAGTAATGAAATCTAAGTAAACACTACTTTCCCCACCATTGTTTTCTCAGAACTTTAGTTTAATTGCATAAGTAGATACTTGGGTTAGTTGACTAGCAACTAATTCCGCCCACTCCTTCAAAACCGAGATTTTACTGCTTTCTAAAAAAATATAAAAAAAATACAAAAATAATCATCCTCCACCCTTAGACCTTAATTAGAGTAGTTTTTAACCTAACGAACACTATTCCCTGTGAGAGAACGATCAATCCCCCGGTACTTGCCCCTACACTATACTACATCGGTCAGGTACACTACCTGGTGGGGATTGTAAGCCTCTTGAGATCCCTTGAGAGGTAAAACAAAGTGCGTAAGCAATCCCACGCGCATCATTTCTACTGTGTGTGAGCTTTTTGTGGTCATAAGTGCTTATTAGCTTAAAAATAAGCTCTTATTGAAACTGCTTTTTAGCCCAACTGCTTATTTAGGTTTAGTAATCTGTCACATTTATTTTTCATAGGTTCTATATAATATTTTTGAATTTCCAGAAAAATTTCATAATTAATTAAGTCCATTTGCTATTTATTTTAATTAAAGTTAGTTTTAAATCAATTTAATTAGTTTTAAATTAATATTAATTAAAGAAAAATCCAAAAAAATATTTTTATTTTTAAAATCAGCTTTTAGTTAACACAAGAGATTTAGAGAGATAGGTGTTATAGAACCGTAACGTTTTACAGAATTTGTTATTTGGAATTTGGAGTGAGTTGATTTTAGTATATATAAAGTGAATTTAGAACAGAGCGAATTTGTATGAAGTATGTTTTATAAAACTACCGAATTATATATGTATAAACCTCTTTGATGATTATACTCACGCCGGGTAACTCAATGCAGCACTATTAAACGATACTAATATTAAAACAGTCAATATATCGCACAGATCTCTAGACTTACATATCCCGAGATCTTAAGGTCAACTAATACCCAATTGGGATTAAAAATGGCGCTTATCAGGGGAAATACAAGATATTATTAAAATATCTCTAATTGAAATTTAATAAAACTTTTGGAAAATTAATATTATACATAATTTTTGGTTTTTTTGCTATATAATTGAATATTAATATTTGNTATCAAGTGGATATCTTAAAAGAGGTTAAGAAACAGATGAAGGAATTCATCGAGCCCACTGTGACTGATATAAACGATCAATTTAATGTCTTTGAAAAGGCATTTATGACCGAAATGCAAGATATTTTAAGCATACACTCTGACATTCAAAAAGAATATTTAATATATCAAATGGAATCACTCAAATTACAATTAGCAGAAAATGAGGAGAAAACTGAGAATTTTAAAAACAAACAAACGTCTTTAAAATTGGAAAATCTTTTACTCAAAGAGAGTCTTAAAGAATGTTTGCAAAAGAATGTTGAGTTGAACGAGGAATTGTCTTGTCGTACTACCAAATTTGAAAACTCTTGTGCTAAACTTGAAAAAGAATCTTTAACGTTTGAAGCAAATTGGCAAAGACGAATTGAAGAAAACAAATACGACAAGCTTTCCTACGAAAAATCTTTGAATATAATCTTAAAAGAGAATGAGGAACTCAAATCTAAAGTGCTTGATTTGACAAAAACCAAGAATGATGAGGTTGTTACTCAAAGCCAGTTGGAAAACTCAAATTTTTCGTATTTTTCTAACCAACGTACATCTATGGCTAAACAAAAACGAACAACTCATATTCTTGAGCCAAAACAAAAAGATGTTTTTTCTAATAATAATGTAATCGCTCCTGGTATGTATAAAATTGGATCTAAATCCTCAAGTGAACCGTATGGGTCAAATGACATGATTCATAACAAAGAATTAGAAATAGCTAGGAAGCAAGCATTACTTAGTAAAGATATGCCTCTAGATGCACCGATGTGTTCTGTGACTCTACCCCTCATAGAAAAGAATCCAACGAGGTCAAAGAATTACAGAAATAAGAATCGTAAGAAACGGAAGTTAGTTCAGCACGATCAAGCTACAAAATCGCTTAACGATGGTTTGCTTTTTGATCCAGGTTTAGAAACTTCTTGTAGCAGGGAGAGACCACATAAGAAAGATGCTTTGAAGACTAGAGCCTCTCAGCCCTAAGTTGTAGAAAAACCTAGATATTTTAAAGCTTTCAATAAAAAACGCTCTAAGCGATGGGATGACTGTAATAACTTTAATATGCATGGATCTGCTACTTCTAATAGCATGAATGCTTGTTTAAATTCTATTACTTATAATTTTGTGTCTTCCAATCGTGTGCATGTTAATTTGGATTGTAACAACATGAATGCCAACACCA
Source organism: Artemisia annua (assembly GCA_014162995.1). Taxonomy (NCBI): domain Eukaryota; kingdom Viridiplantae; phylum Streptophyta; class Magnoliopsida; order Asterales; family Asteraceae; genus Artemisia; species Artemisia annua. The sequence goes on from LBNU01028988.1 coordinate 5,744, forward strand.
TTAGGACTGATACATCTAAAGTAGGAAACACTAATAAAACAAGAAAGTTTGGTTTCCAAAGGGTAAAAGAAATGAAAATATAGAAGAACCCCCTACATCTTGCTTTAAGTGGATCCCAACTGGAAGACTGTTTAAAAGCATAGGTTATAAATGGTTACCAGTTAAGAAGCAATCTGAGCCTAGTCCTAAACAAACAGAAAAATTTCATCCACTAGGTTTGCATTCTGTACTGTCTAACTGCGTGGAACCACTTCATCAGCGGATTCCTACTTTTCCATGTTTTACTTTGATGTGCAGCTTGTCCAAGTGTGCCTTTGGTACCTCGACTCGGGGTGCACCCGACACATGACCAGGAACAAGGCACTGCTCAAGAACTTCGTAACCAAATTCTTGGGTATAGTGCGTGTAACACCCCCATTTTTCACTGTTCGCAGCGGATTTAGTGTTTGGGGTATTACTTCATGGAAACAAAGACAAGATATAGAAAACGACTCGAAAAGAGACGTTTTTGAAAAAGATGTTATCATTCATTTATTCATCACAGTTTTTACAGTAAAAGAGTGTACTTTTACCAAAAGAGAGGTCCCTAAGATACGTTTTAAAACACAAAACTGATGAATGATAACTATTCTGGACGTCCTCATGTCCAGTACTTCTCCGTGCCAAGGTTCCTATAGTGCCTAATTACCTAGTATAACATGCTTAAAAGTCAACACGTATGTTGAGTGAGAGTCATAGGTTTAAGTAGATTGGGTATGAATACAAGTTCCACAGGGTTAAGCTTAAACCCTATGTGTGGAAAGGTTTTAGTGATAGAAGGTATATTGCACTAAGCTCATGAACCACACATTAACAGTCCGGGTCATGAGGTCTGCAGACCAAACCATGAGGGGACGGGAAGGACAATTGCCAAAGTTAATCCTTCAGTGGGTTCAAATATAGTACTTATTGGTACCATCCAGAGAGATGTTAATACCAACGGGAGTTGTCAAAATCCAATAGATCTATCAACTATATTCGCGTTCGCGTGGGTAAAATATCCCAAACGATTAGATTCATGAATATTAGTTATGTAGTGGTGGCAGTTAGTTTACTCGTGCAATAACCGAAGAAAAAGACTTGTATTCGGTTTTAAAGCATTTATCCCCCTCACAGGGTTGTAAAACATTTAAAAGTGAGGCTATGAAAACTCACCTGAGTCTTAAGATAAGTAAAGTAGGGGTTTAGACAACTCACTCACGTATCCTGGGGTGGTGTAGGTGTGTGTATGTCAAGTCTTAGTCTAGGTTTAACTAATCACTCTTAGGGTTTTTATATATAACATAACACCGTTCGGGCCATCGTAATTCAGAAGTATATGACTCCTCACATGAAGCTCTATACTATTATATTATGTTATCAACATAATACCGTTCGGGCCATCATAATTCAAAAGTTAATACTCCTCACACGAAGCTCCNTTGTGTGAACGCTAATATTATGAATATGCATATTGGGCTTTGACCAGCCTGGCCGAATGGGTAGCGCCCATCTTTCAACGGTCACATAATATTGAGAATAATGTGGTAAATGGCAAATATTACCCTATCGGGGCAAATGATAAAACTTGGTTAAGGTTCGGTTTCATGAGCTCTATGTTATAATCTGATAACCCGACAAGTACTGATCATACTTGTTACCCGATGAATAATACTTGTATTCAATTTATTATTACTAAATTCTATGAATTCACTCAACATTATTTGTTGACTTTTAGCATGTTTATCTCAGGTCCGTAAGTATCCTCAGCTTGGATGGGCCGCGCAAGGAAAGATTATCGATCAAGATGGCTCATGTTTTAAATATTTTATCATGTACTAAAATGATAAAGACTTTTAATATCTTATGTACTTTCAAACTTTGTAAACTTTTGGGACCTCTTGTAAAACTTAAATAACCTTTTAAGGTGTATGTTTATTAAATATTTCTTGTATGAAACTTGTTTATTGGTACCATCCAGAGAGATGTTAATACCAACGGGAGTTGTCAAAATCCAATAGATCTATCAACTATATTCGCGTTCGCGTGGGTAAAATATCCCAAACGATTAGATTCATGAATATTAGTTATGTAGTGGTGGCAGTTAGTTTACTCGTGCAATAACCGAAGAAAAAGACTTGTATTCAGTTTTAAAGCATATATCCCCCTCACAGGGTTGTAAAACATTTAAAAGTGAGGCTATGAAAACTCACCTGAGTCTTAAGATAAGTAAAGTAGGGGTTTAGACAACTCACTCACGTATCCTGGGGTGGTGTAGGTGTGTGTATGTCAAGTCTTAGTCTAGGTTTAACTAATCACTCTTAGGGTTTTTATATATAACATAACACCGTTCGGGCCATCATAATTCAGAAGTATATGACTCCTCACATGAAGCTCTATACTATTATATTATGTTATCAACATAATACCGTTCGGGCCATCATAATTCAAAAGTTAATACTCCTCACACGAAGCTCCCTACTATTGAGTTATATTGTTATTAGGGTTTATTTATAACATCACACCGTGCGGGCCATTATAACTCAGAAGTATATGCAATAATCATTTGAGGAGCCAGGGCACTTTAAATCGTAAACCCAACAAACTCGTCAAAACGAAATATCCACATAGTACTCCTCGTATAAAGCTCCCTAGTATTGTGTTATGTTTCTAACTCAAAATAGGTTTTATACTTATGAAAATAGTCTGTTTAGAACCTTCAAGTTTATATATTTACATTTTCTACCCTAAACTTATAAACTTATAACAATTAAGCATATATCTTCCTAACTTTTGCATATTTAGTCCTTATACTTATATATTTTAGAGAAATGACAAAAAAATGGTCCTTAGACTTTACTAACTTTCAATATTTTACCTTTTATACCCTTAACTTTATAATATTTGCAAAACTAGTCTTTTTTATTTTATAACTTATTTTAATTTCTATCCTAAGGTTTCAAAACTTTGCAAATTGAGTCCTTATGTTTATATCTTTCAAGTAATGTCAAAAATAGTCCATAGCCTCTATAGTTTCAGAAATTTACCATATATACCCTAATGAATGAAAACTTTTACAAAACTAGTCCTAATTTCAAGTAAATCATATTTTTATAAAACAACTAAGTTTCTAAGCTTATGTTTAGCTATTCTATGTTAAAATAAGTCATCTATTTCATATTATAGCACATAGTATAGTAATTTAGCATGCAAACTTCTATTTTTCTAAATCTAGGGTTTCAAAATGGAAACTTTCAAATGAAAAGGTTCAAGGCTATGATAAGGGTTCAAATGCATGTCCTAAGAGTCCTAGGTCTATTCTAAGTCTATTAGATTCAAAGTTCAGGCTTACCTAGGTCGTGGGGAGGGTAACGAGGGTGCTAAGGTTTCTAGGGTATCTCTCGGCCAAAACCACAACTCGATAAGGCTTGGGCTTCTATACTCGACTTCTATGGCTTCTTAGGGTCTTACACTATAGAAAGGTTTAAGGTAGAGTGTAACACCCCCATTTTTCACTGTTCGCAGCGGATTAAGTGTTTGGGGTATTACTTCATGGAAAAAAATACAAGATATAGAAAACGACTCGAAAACTGATGAATGATAACTATACTGGACATTTTCATGTCCAGTGCCTCTCCGTGCCAGGGTTCCTATAGTGCCTAATTACCTAGGATAACATGCTTAAAAGTCAACACGTATGTTGAGTGAGAGTAATAGGTTTAAATAGAAAGTTAGTGAATACAAGTTCCACAGGGTTCAGCTTAAACCCTATGTGTGGAAAAGTTTAGTGATAGAAGGTATATTTCACTAAGTTCATGAACCACACGTTAACAATCCGGGTCATGTGGGCTGCAGACCCAACATGAGGGGATGGGAAGGATAACTTGCCAAAGTTAATCCTTCAGTGGGTTCAAGTATAGTACTTATTGGTACCACCCAGTGAGGTGTTAATACCAACGGGAGTTGTCAAACTCCAATAGATCTATCAACTATACTCGCATTCGCGTTGGTAAAATATCCCAAACGATTAGATTCATGAATTTTAGTTATGTAGAGTGGCAGTTTGTTTACTCGTGCAATAACCAAACAAAAAGACTTGTATTCGGTTTAAAGCATGTATCCCCCTCACAGGGTTTGTAAAGCATTTAGAAAGCGTTTAAAAGGTGTGAGGCTATGAAAACTCACCTGGGTCTTAAGTTAATTAAAGTAGGGGTTTAGACAACTCACTCACGTATCCTGGGTTGGTGTAGGTGTGTGTATGTCAAGTCTTAGTCTAGGTTTTCTTAACTAATCACTCTTAGGGTTTTTATATATAACATAACACCGTTCGGGCCATCGTAATTCAGAAGTATATGACTCCTCACATGAAGCTCCCTACTATTGTATTATGTTATCAACATAATACCGTTCGGGCCATCATAATTCAGAAGTTAATACTCCTCACACGAAGCTCCCTACTATTGAATTATGTTGTTATTAGGGTTTAGTTATAACATAACACCGTTCGGGCCATCATAACTCAGAAGTATATGCAATAATCGTTTGAGGAGCCAGGGCACTTTAAATCGTAAACCCAGCAAACTCGTCAAAACGAAATATCCACATAGTACTCCTCGCATGAAGCTCCCTAGTATTGTGTTATACTTCTAACTTAAAGTAGGTTTTATATTTTTATGAAAATAGTTTGTTTATACCCTTTAAGTTTTATATATTTATATTTTCTACCCTAAACTTATAAACATATAGCAGTTAAGCATATAACTTTCTAACTTTTGCATATTTAGTCCCTATATTAATATATTTTAGAGAAATGGTAAAAATAGTCCCTAAACTATACTAACTTTCATTATTTACTCTTTTTACCCTTATGTTTATAATATTTGCAATATTAGTCCTTTTTAGTTTAATACTTGTTATTATATTTATCCTAAGGTTTCTATACTTTGCAAAATGAGTCCTTACACTAATAACTTCTAGGAATTGTCAAAAACGGTCCCTAGACTTTATAGTTTCAGGAATTTATGATATATACCCCTATGCATGTAATATTTTGCAAAACTAGTCCTAAATGCATGTAATTCATATTTTAGCATGGCAACCTAGTTTCTAAGCTTATAACTAACTCATATAAGTTCAAATAAGCCACATAATTCAGATTATATTATGTAAATAAGCTATGTAACACATAAACATGCAATACGACTCATAACTAGGGTTACGAAAGAAAACATGCAAGCAAGTAGGTTTAAGGCTATCCTATGGTCTTTAAGGCTTATCCTAACTATCCTAGGTTTGTTCTAAGACTACTAGAATGTAAACTAAAGCTTACCTAGGTCGTATAAGGGTTAACGAGGGCTTTAGGGTTTTCTAGGGTTCTCTCGGCTTCAAACCACACAACCAAGGCCTTGCTATTCGATCTCTTTGTCTTCTAACGGTCTAGTACTACAGAATATAAGTGAGGTAGAGTGGAGAGATTGGTGTGAAAAGAAATGATGGGAGGAGGGGGTATTTATATTCGTGCATGGAGTAGCGAGCAAGAAAACACAAGCTAGGTGTCGAGGAGGGGGAGGTCAGCTAAGCAAAGCTATGGGGTGTTGTGGAAGGTCTAGAGATGACAAGGACGAGCTATGTATAGCTAGGGGGCTGAGCATAGGCCAGTTGTGGTGGTTCTTGGCCGAGAGAGGCGGTGAAGAAGAAGGAGGTGAGAAAGAGGTGATGCACCTCCTTTCTTGGGTTCTTGGAAGTTCTAGGGTGCTTGCTTAATTATATAGAGGTTCTAGGTTGCTTGTTTGGTAGTTTAGGAATAGTATAGTAGCTAGTTTTAAGGTTTTAGGTATAGTTTTAACCTAGTTTTGTCTAGTGAGAGTTTTAGGTTTAGCCTAGGGTTTAGTGCCTAATTTGGTGTCCTATGAGTGTCTAATGACTAATTCTAAGTCCTAGGGGGCTTACACTAAGTGATGGCAGCTTATGGTAAAGATTTGGGAAAGTTAAACCTAGTTTCCGGGAAGTTATAACCTATTTAGGGTTTTATGCATATAAGACTTGTACCTATGTTCTAGAGGGTTGTACTATGTTCTAGGGAGTCTAATATATCATAGGGTAGCTATTGTAATATATACCTAAGCTTTAAACACTTTCAAGTTGATTCAGATAAGCAATTAGGGTTTTATAGATAACCGCAAACACATAGGTACAGTTAGGGTATTCAGATAAGCATAGTGTACTAGAGTGATAGTTTTCTTAGTGAAAGTATGTTTATAACCTTGACTTGACATACCGGGATGTTTACATCAAGTAAACAGAGTGGTGGTTGGCTTTGGTAGATACATGAGCTTGTCTAAGGGTTAGTTAGGTTAATAAGATATAATAAAGAAAAAATTTGGCAAGGGAAATCCTAAAGGCATTTCTAACCTAGATTGTGCTTAGTGAGGGCCTAAGTTAATTTAGTATGGCATTTCTAACCTAGATTGTGCTTAGTGAGGGCCTAAGTTAAGTTAGTAAGACATTTCTAACCTAAGGGGGAAGTTAGTGGGTTGTTACAGTCTCCCATCCTAAAAGAAAATCTCGTCCCGAGATTTAACTAGTGTTAGTGGGTTGGGGTTGAGAATATATGGGGATATTTAGCATGGATTTGAACCTCTCGTTCCCATGTATACTCTAGTCCTCTTTGGGAGTCCAAGCGTACCTTAACGATAGGAATCCAGTGGTGTTTTAGATTTTTTACCTCTCGGTCCATAATTTCCATTGGTTCTTCAGTGAAATTGAGCTTATCCTCCAATTGAAGCTCTTTTATAGGTACGACTAATGATTCGTCTGATAAACATTTCTTAAGAATTGAGATGTGAAACGTGTCGTGTATAATACTTAGTTCATCCGGCAATTCAAGTCGGTATGCCACTGGACCAATTCGTTCTAAAACCTTAAATGGTCCAATGTATCTCGGACTAAGCTTTCCTTGCTTTCTGAGACGAAAGACACCTTTCCTAGCTGAAACTTTCAACATAACCTTATCTCCGACTTGAAATTCTAAAGGCCTACGTCTTATATCGGCGTAACTCTTTTGCCGATCCCTAGCGGCTTGTAAGCGTTGTCGGATTTGAACTATTTTCTCATTTGTCTTATGAATTATTTCTGGACCCGTAAGTTGTACTTCTCCTACTTCGGCCCAGCAAACCGGTGATCTACACTTTCTCCCATAAAGAGCTTCATACGGTGCTGCTTTAATACTAGTGTGATAACTATTGATGTACGAGAATTCTACCAACGGTATGTGTTTCTCCCATCCTTTTCCAAAATCTATCACACATGCTCGAAGCATATCCTCGAGTGTTTGGATAGTTCTTTCACTTTGACCGTCGGTTTGTGGAGATATGCCGTACTCATGTCTATCTGAGTACCTAAGGCTTTTTGCATAGATTGCCAAAATCTTGACGTGGAACCAGAATCACGATCCGATATGATAGATATTGGCACTCCATGTCGGGAAACTATTTCGTTGAGGTACAACCTAGCAAGGGTTTCCATATCATCCGTTTTTCGTATAGGAATGAAGTTAGCTGATTTTGTAAGGCGATCAACTATTACCCAAATAGTGTCATGCCAGTTAAATGTTCTAGGTAGTTTTGTGATAAAATCCATCGTAATTCTTTCCCACTTCCAAATGGGAATCTCAGGCTGTTCCAATAAGCAGGATGGCTTTTGACATTCAGCCTTTACCCTAGAACATGTTAAACACCTGCCCACATATCTAGCAATGGATGCCTTCATGTCGGGCCACCGATAGTGTTTCTTCAGATCCTGATACTTCTTGTCAGAACCTGGGTGTATGGAGTACTTAGATTTATGGGACTCGTGCATTATTACGTTTCTTAAGTTACCATGATAAGGTAAACATACCCTTAATACAACGAGTTTCGTCTGAACGTATCTCAAAATCCTTATCCATCCCTCGTAAATTCTCAATTTTACGATCTTTCCTTTCGAGGGCTTCATTCTGGGCTTTGAGTATTTGAGAAGGTAGATTCGAATGAAGAGTCATAACTAATGACCTAACTATAAGTGGTTTGATTCGTTCTTTCCGGCTCAAAGCATCTGCTACTACGTTAGCTTTGCCAGGATGATAACGAATCTCACAATCATAATCAGCGAGCAGTTCTATCCATCGACGTTGTCTCATGTTCAACTCTTTTTGAT
>LBNU01028991.1:15435-27935 GCA_014162995.1 Artemisia annua
ATGGTTCATCTTGAGGGATTTGTTTTGGTGTGACTTTCCTTCTTTGTCTGGTGGGTGGTTTTGTTGTAGACTTGGATTGTTGGGAGGTTGTAGTACTGTTTGTGCTTCCCGTCTTGCCACCTCTTCTGCTACGGGTTTGAACAATAGAAGCCGGTTCTTCTTCTTCACCGGTGTATCCGACTTTCCCAGCTTGAAAGGCTTTGTCGTAGATTTTGAAGTTTTGGGTCTTACGAATCCTTTCATCCAGAAAATAGTCTGGGATTCTCATTCCTTTCGTACTTGTAACAAACTTGATGGTTTTGACGAAGGAGATCCTGTAGTCTTGGTTGTAGATGTCTTTGGGTTCTGTGGGGTCATGCATTCTTTTGAAGTAGTCAGGTGTTTTCTCACAGAAATGTTCGATGAGCATCTTTGTGAACCTAATGAACGGAATCACGGTCCTTTCACGATCGGTTTGAATGTGATGGATCATGTCTCTCATTATGGAACTGGCGAAGTTGATCGGTTTCATGCTCATCATTCCCCAAAATACTTGCAGGTGCTCCAATCGTGGATGCTCATGACCACTCNTGTTTTCTCACAGAAATGTTCGATGAGCATCTTTGTGAACCTAATGAACGGAATCACGGTCCTTTCACGATCGGTTTGAATGTGATGGATCATGTCTCTCATTATGGAACTGGCGAAGTTGATCGGTTTCATGCTCATCATTCCCCAAAATACTTGCAGGTGCTCCAATCGTGGATGCTCATGACCACTCTTCCTACCGAAAATAGATCTGACAATCAACATGTAGAATGTTCTCCAAGGTTGAGGTAGATATTTGACGTTGAACCTTGACAGTCTGATGAGTGGTCGATCATCTTGAACATCATATCCTAGATCAATGAGGTAATCTAGGATTTCAAGTTCAGTTAGCATGGGATGAAATTCATTTGGTGTAGGTAGCATGAGAACGGTTCGAAGAACATTCAGGTCTACAGTGTATTCCTGACGATCCAGCTTGACAGTGAATGATTCATCGTCCAAGTTAGCCCGAGCAGTGTACCAGAATTGATGAATGTAGAAGATTGGAACTGATGTAGACTTTGTGAGCATAGGTTTGCAGGGATGAGCCAGTAGAATGTCTTTAACAATCTTGCACGTATCTTCGGGAATAATAAGTCTGTTGAAGTCAATACGTGGATTGTTTTGGTCTATGTTGACGTTGTAGTTTGCAGGGACAACTTCTCCAAGGGTGAGTAGTGGTAGAGTTTGTTCTGGGACAGATTCAGTGTGTTCAGCCATTGTGTTCTGTAGATGTAATGTCATGAAATCAAACATCCAAATATGTTAGTCATTAGCTCGCATTCATGTTTGATTTACAAAGACATACAAGTTTCATATTGCATTTATGGTTCAATTGATTAACACGTGATAAGTGATAGTATTAGCAATTTAACATATATATTATTAGACAAAGAAATGAGACATTAATAGAACAATATGTCTAAGAAATACATGTTCATTAATACTACACAATCACAAGTCAATAACCATGGTTACAACACAAACATCACACACATTCATGAGCATTCATTCATTATACATGTTTTCGAAAAGGTTACAAAACAATAGAATTCTCAAAAATAATGTTAAGTGTGACCTCGAAAACATGACATTTAGTGTTCTCGATAACAATTACTAAGTGTGTTTTCGATAACTTTTGTACAAGTGTGATCTCGATAATTTCATTAGAAAGGATCTCGATAATCTTGAATGACAAATGTTAAAATTCTCTCTCCCCTTGGGAGAAATCCGGCCGCCAGGCCGCCACCCTCCTACCCTTTTCCGGCCAATATCAATCTCTAATTCGTCCTCTCTATCCTTCTATGAAGGGTATGCAATAAGATTAGGGTATTGTTATTCTATTGAGGGTGGTTGGTATTGGTTTTCATTCTTATCTGATCGGATCTCTCCCTACCTTGGCGTTTTTTAACCCTAACAATCGGTTTTCATCAGATCTTCTTTTGGTGAATCGTTTCTTGGGTTGTTTTAACCACCATTTGTTTGTAATCGCACCCTTTATCCCTTAAGTCATAGGTCGGTTCTTTAAATCGACTATATATCTAAAAGGGTCGATCCCATGGCCTTTAATCTAAACCTTAACCGCTTTGTTCTATAGTCGGTTCTCTATTCGATTTATTAATTAGGGTTTAGTTTTATCTATTAACCTTAAACGATTACTATATTATTTTGTAATCGGTTTTTATGGTTTTTGCTTGCTTGGTAATCGTATGGCTCTACATGTTTTCTATCTTTGGAGTACGATCTGGTGGTGGTTTTGGATTGACATGGTTCGAATGCTTTGTTTCTAGTTGATCCAATGGGTTGTGATGATACTATACGCTCATGCTTATGAAACCCTTTTAGGGTTTCGATTTTCTTAGTGTTTATGATGATGAATCTGGTCGTTACTATGATTGTTATCTCGTATTGGGGTTGTTGATTGATGATATACATCTGGTTATTACATGTTTTTTCATGTGTACGTGGGTTTGATGGAGAGATGATTATGTTTATGGCCTAGGGGGATATTAGGGTTATGTAAACCCTTGTGTACGATACAAGACCTGATGCTCATTCAATTTACACTCGGTCTTGCTATTGTTGCTGCTGGAAAACCTTGTTTATTGATTATTCTTATTGCAATCAGTTAGTATTGGGACTGATTTAAGGTGGTTTTCGAATATGGCTGCTGTTTGGGGTTATGATAAAGATGGTAGACAATTTAGTGAGGGTACCTTGTTCAAAAACCCTTGTTTCGGTTCAAGACCTGCTGATCATTCAAGTTACATTAATTGGTCTTGTTATTGTTGTTGCTGATTGTCGAGTATAGGGATCCTGGTTCATTGTTCATAATCATGTTGCCACTCTTATTTTATCTTGGGATCCTGGTGACTTGTTTACAAACTATGGTTTTGATCCATGACCTGCTGCTCATTCAAATCTCATTAGTTGGTCTTGGTATGGTTGCTGCTGGTTATCATGATTGGGATTCTTGTTCATCGCTCAAAGTCATGTTGCTATCTTGCTTTATTTTATATTTTGATCGATGCTACTGGTTTCTATGGAAGTCTACGGCAGCTATGATACCTCGGTTTGCATTCTGATCTTGGCAGCTTTTGGCAGCCTATTGGTACTAAAATCTTGTCATGGGAGGTGTGGTGGCATTGTGACTTAATTTATGATGTCTTCATGTGTTTCACTCGTATGTGTTGGAAGATTGGTTTAAGTTCGGATATGCTGGAAGGTTAGGTCGATTAGACCATGTTTATGCTTCAAAGTTGATTTGCTATGGAAGTCACTCTTATTAGGTTATTAGATTATGCATTCTGCATGATACTAATAAAGATGCAATTGGTTGAAGCTGGAAGTTTGAACTACTATGACGATTTGAAGATTCAAGAATTTGTCTGCTTGGTAGTGTCTCTTTCTTATGTTTAAGAAATGGTAGTGTCTTGTTATGTATGCATTTTCGCCTATGTAACGGGCTTAGATATGGGATTTCACCCATATCCATTGTACTTCAACGTTTCTTTTGGTTTTGGTAAGTTATAAGAATGGTTTGTCATTCTTATATTTGAGTCTGTAAGTGTCCTAAGGGACTGAGATGAGGGATGTCACTCTCATCCGTTGTACTTCAATGTTTTTTGGTGTAATGCAATTTACCGGGGTGAATTAACCCTTTTTCCCAAAAAAAAATGACAAATGTTCTCGATAACTCAATGAGTAAGGGTTCTCGAAAACATATTTATGCATGTTCTCGATAACTTTGAAAGTTCTCGAAAACTTGTGATCTCGATAATTTTGGGATCTTGATAATTTTGTTGAGGGATCTCGATAATTTTCAAAGAGTTCTCGATAATATATGTTAAGGAGAGATCTCGAAAAATTATCGAGAGATCTCGATAAAATTATCAAAAAAGATCTCGATAAATAAGTTTTCAAAAAATTCTTATACAAGAATTTTCGAAATCCCTGAGGACATACGTTTTCTTTGAAAGGTTTGATTCCTTGAATGAATACCTGATGAAATGAGTATGAATCAACAATCAGAATCACATCAAAGGCAAATTCATAAGATTTCGAAAATCATAATGAGCCCTAAGTTATCTAGAACACAAAATTCGAATATTCACGGCGTAAAACCAATGGAACTCATCAATTATCACTTATAGGAACACGTATAGACCATATAATTAGACTCAAGAACACAACCATGAAAACGCCCAAATCGAACATAAACCCTACCTTTCTAAATCATGCTTATGAGATGAAATAAAGCAATTAACAAGCATAGGCATGAAGTATACTCACAAACAAACATATCCCACCTCAATAATTAAACAAAACAACACCCTATCAAGAATACCTAAATCGTACAAAACCCTAACTTTCAAAATCCTAACAAACATGTTAATTGTTATGATTAAATGTTCCTGGCATGTTTATAACTCTATTAGCAACAAAAGCCCTATGAAACATTAAGCAAGAAACATATAAATCACGTTCATGCTATATTAACGAAACCCTAGATCTTGAAATAGAAATTGCGAACAATCTAGCCATAGAAAAGTTAATTCCTTGAAAACCTTTTGTTAGAATAGGCCAAAGATCATAAAACAACTTACGGTTTGAAGATTAGATGCACGGATTTGTGATTTGATTAAGAGCCGTTAGATAGAAATGGGTGTGTTTGTGTTTGTATTTTGTGATAAGAAGAAAAAAACGGGGTGTTTGGTTATGTTTTGAAAAATCTTTGAGATTTTGGCAAGATTGGTCCCTAGACTACATAATAACCATTTAAAAGTCCAAATCTTTAATATTTAACGGTTTAATGCAACGACCGTTAATGACAAAGACATACTAGGCTAAAAGGAAATTAGAAAAGTATAAAAATCAATGATACGAGAGATAACCTGTGAAGTTCCACCATTATTACAAGATAACATCATTACTTTTGAAATATGCAAGTACACATGTTTGAACAAGATTTTTGAATTTTGAAGAACATTTTCTCCCCCTCAACACTTGGTATGAAAATTGTGAAATTTTTGATAAACCGAAGTGTTGATGAAGGTAGTGTACTTGCATTTGAAAAACGAGAGAAAATATAAAACATAAAAAATGTAAAGTCTTTTTGGTATTTTGAAGATTTTTCGATTTTGTCTTTTTGTTTTTGATAAATATGTACAAAAATAGGTTTGGTATTTGACTCTGTTAATTGTTTTTAAGAAAAGAGTTTAGATCATCTGGAGTCAAACACCGCATACCAATCCGGTGGACTAGCTCAGTAAACCTAGACGGAGGTAAAGGTTTCGTTAACAAATCTGCCAGTTGGTATTCAGTACCCACAAAATATAATTCTATTGTACCCTTTTCAATATGCTCCTTGATGAAGTGATAGCGGAGATCAATGTGCTTAGACTTTGAATGCAGAACCGTGTTACAGGAGATTGCTATCGCACTTTTCGAGTCACAGTACATCGGAATGTTGTTGAATAAGTAACCATAGTACATTAGTTGTGTACGCATCCAAATGACTTGTGCACAACAAGCAGACATGGCAACATATTCAGCTTCTGTTGACGATAGGGAAGTGCAATCCTGCTTCTTTGATTGCCAAGACACGAGTTTATCTCCAAGAAACTGCAAACCACCAGAAGTACTTTTGCGTGTATCCATACACCCACGCCCTGGGGGCTTGTTTGAGACCGTAGAGAGCCTTCTTAAGTCTGTAGACATGATTCGGGTGCTCTGGATCAACAAGTCCCTCTGGCTGACTAACGTATACCTCCTCACGCAGTTGACCATTCAGAAATGCCGTTTTCACATCCATTTGATAAACGACCATGTTTTTGTGAGCAGCGTATGCCAAAAATATTCGAACAGCTTCAAGTCTAGCCACTGGTGCGAAAGATTCCTCAAAGTCAATTCCTTCCTCCTGAGTATATCCTTTAGCTACCAAGTGTGATTTATTACGAATAACCGTGCCTTCTGCATCCAATTTGTTTTTCCAAATCCATTTCAGCCCAATGACATAAACCTCATCCGGTCGTTCAACTAATTCCCAAACTTNGTGCGAAAGATTCCTCAAAGTCAATTCCTTCCTCCTGAGTATATCCTTTAGCTACCAAGTGTGATTTATTACGAATAACCGTGCCTTCTGCATCCAATTTGTTTTTCCAAATCCATTTCAGCCCAATGACATAAACCTCATCCGGTCGTTCAACTAATTCCCAAACTTCAAGACTTTTGAATTGGTTGAGTTCCTCTTGCATTGACTCAATCCAGTTGTCGTAAGTGAGAGCTTGTTTGATGTTTTTAGGTTCTTCATGACAAACGGTTAGAGCATAAATACAATGTTCGGCATCGGAGTGAAGTTTCTGTCTAGTCATAACTGGAGCTGTTGGATGACCAATAATATTGACGATTGGATGATCACGAGTCCAATGATGTGTTGAAGGGTGAGGGTTATGAAACTGCTGCATATTAGTTGGTTCCAAATTGTGTGTTGATGACTCAGCAATATCTGAAAGGTTCGGAGTCGGAGCAAACGGTTCGGGTACTTGTGGTTGATGCAGATCTTCAGTTGTGTTGTCGGTGTTGGAAGCGGTTTGTTTGTCTATTGTTGGTGATTCAGTTGGGGGTGCATCTGGTGTTACTATTATTGTTGTAGTAACCGGTGTTTCAGGTACGTGAATATTATTAGGTTGAGCAGCAGAACTAGTGGATACATCTGGTGCACGTGTCTCAAATGAATCATCGAACAATGGAGAAAACAAGGTTTCCAATTCTTTACGACTTAGTGATAATGGTTCAGCTGAAGAATCTGAAAAGTTAAGACGGTTGGTTGCGGGTCCTAAGCTGTTTTGCTCAGAAGCCATTTCTGTGAGCTCATCGAAATTAGCATGAATAGTCTCCTGAATCTCTCTAGTACGACGGTTGTAGATTCGAAAACCTTTTGAGTTTTCACAATATCCAGTGAAGATACCAACGTCAGCCTTTGCTTTAAGTTTACCAAGGTCATCACGATCATTATTTGGATAGCATAGAGAACCAAATACATGAAAGTGTTGAATGTTAGGCTTTCGTTTGTGAACAATTTCATACGGTGTGACTTTATGACGTTTGTTAATCATACAACGATTTTGGGTGTAACATGCGGTTGAGACGGCTTCAGCCCAAAGGTAATCTGGTAATTGAGCATTAATGAGCATCGTTCGTGCGGCTTCCACTAACGTTCTGTTGCGTCTTTCGACCACTCCATTCTGTTCGGGAGTCCGCGCAATCGAAGTTTGATGTACAATTCCCACTTTCTCAAAATATTCTCGAAGAGTTTGATTCTTGAATTCAGTTCCATTGTCTGTTCTTACGATTCTGACTGTGTTGCGAAGTTGAACCTGAATTTTCGTGAGAAAGGTGATTATCATCGATGGAGCTTGATCTTTGCTTCGAAGAAAGTAGACCCAAATCCATTTGGAGAAGTCATCAACAATCACAAGAATATACCGTTTCCCATTGATCGTTTGTACTCGCATTGGGCCACATAAATCCATATGAAGAAGTTGAAGAACATGATCGGTACTCGGTTCTGGTTTTGAACTTAGATGTGCACGTTTGCTCTTCCCTTGTTCACAAGCGGGACATAAGTGATCTTTTGCATATCTGAACCTAGGAAGACCGTCAACTAGTTTATGGCGAGCAAGATCAGTCATAGTTTTGAAGTTGAGATGAGACATCCGTTTGTGCCATAACCAGGATTTTGTCGATTCAGCCTTTCAAAGTAGACAAATGGGAGAGGAAGCGGTCATGTCGGACATTGAAATTGTATAAAGACTGTTTCCACGTGCGCTAGACATGAGATCATTTCCTTGTAGATCACGAACAAAACAAGTTTTCTCCCTGAATGCAACTTCCAGATCACCATCACAAAATTGACCAACTGAGAATAGATTATGACCGAGGCCTTCGACATAATACACACGACTAATTTCGATATTCCCACNACCAGGATTTTGTCGATTCAGCCTTTCAAAGTAGACAAATGGGAGAGGAAGCGGTCATGTCGGACATTGAAATTGTATAAAGACTGTTTCCACGTGCGCTAGACATGAGATCATTTCCTTGTAGATCACGAACAAAACAAGTTTTCTCCCTGAATGCAACTTCCAGATCACCATCACAAAATTGACCAACTGAGAATAGATTATGACCGAGGCCTTCGACATAATACACACGACTAATTTCGATATTCCCACTGACATAGTCCCATACCCCATAATTGCAGCGAAATGATCATTCCCGAATCTGACAGTACTAATGAACTTTGAGACAAAGTTTCTTAACAGTTTGAGATTGCCTGTCATGTGTCGGGAGCATCCGCTATCAACAATCCAGAGAACAATTTGCACCACCTGCATCACATAAAAGAGACGACGATGGTACAATGGTAAGGGTGGAACCCAAAGAAGTTGTGGGTTCCGTTGGGTTAGAAGCACACATATTAACAATTTTAGGAATCCATTTAAAGTTATGTGTTCTTTGTAACCAACGTTGCCAATTCCAACTAGATTTAGCCTTTTTCTTAGTGAATTCGCTAAGTGATGGCATGTTCCTAGAGTTATTGTTCGCAACTACTGGGTTGACTACATCATTCTTGGAAACTACACAAGGCATAATTCCTAGCACATATTTTGAAGCATTAGTGGGCCTAGATTTTCTGCCTGATGTACGTTTCTTAAAACGAGATAAAAGAGAATTTGCAACACATTTAGAATGATCACCAGACAACATACTATTACGACAAAACACACATGAAGCATTAACATTCAAAGTATTTAAAGGTTCATCATTCGTTACACAAGGATTAGGATTACAATTTGCCAAATCAGAATCTAAATCTAGTGCAGGATGAGTTTTATTCAAAGTCCTATGGTGTTCTTCTACTTCAGGGGCTTCTAGTGTCTCTCTTCTACGTTGCAAAATCCTATTCTTCTTTTTCATATGTTTACGCTTGGATCTGCTAACGCTATAAGTGGCAACTATTNTAGGATTACAATTTGCCAAATCAGAATCTAAATCTAGTGCAGGATGAGTTTTATTCAAAGTCCTATGGTGTTCTTCTACTTCAGGGGCTTCTAGTGTCTCTCTTCTACGTTGCAAAATCCTATTCTTCTTTTTCATATGTTTACGCTTGGATCTGCTAACGCTATAAGTGGCAACTATTCCTGTAGAAGTGGAAGGATCCAAATTAGACTTCTTGGTGTGTTGTGCTACGTTGGTTATGTCTAATGAGTACATTCCTGGTGCAACTACTTTAGTGTTGACAGATTTTCCTTTTTCAAGTTCACGTATTTTCTCTTTCAACTCAATGATAATGTGCTGTTTATCTTGGATTTCACTGTTGAGCTTTCTGTTTGAATAGAGATAATTATCTCGACTCTTTTTCCAATAGTCTGAAACTTCTTGCAATTCTGCAATTTCCTTTTCATATTTTGAAATGTGACTTTTTAATTCCTCATTATCATTTTGAAAAGATGTGGAAGTTTTAAGACTTTGCAATTCCAATTCGAAATCAAGACTTTGGTTTTGACACCATTCAAGCTTTTTGTTGAGTTGAAAAATCTCATTAGAAAGTTTGTTTTGCACATCATCATTGTGTTGTCGGAGATGCATGTTTTCATCTTTTAATGTCTCAATTTGTTTAGACAACAACTCAATATCATCACAGTGATCATCAACAAGCATTGAAGTACCAGATTCATAAAGAGAATTCATAACCACAGATATTATATCAGCACTAAGAACATGTTCCAAGAGTCGATCAGCTTCTTTTTGTAAGAATTGATTTCGACGTTTTTGCTTTAAAATCGCTTGTTCAGTTGCTTGAAAAACATTCATCATAGATGAGACTTCTTTCTGAAGTTCCTGTTCCCAGCGGTTAGCACATAGATGCAAGTGTTGAACAAGAGGTAAAAACTGTTTTTGAAACACTTCTCTTTTTTCTCTCTCATGAGGAGTAGTAATAGTAAAAATCATTATTTGAGAGTTACGTTCTATTGCTTGATCTAATTGTTCAATATCTTCCTTGAACGTGTCAAAATACCGAAGTACACTACAACGAGTGGGAAGAGGTTGAAGTTTTTCATTGTTTGGTAAGGGACCGTTAATTTGCACCACTGGTTTAACAGGAGCTACATAAGAAGTAACTTCTTGAGGTTTGATAATGTACCATGGTTGTTCAGATTTCTCTTTTTGAGAGGTAAAAATATCGGTTATGGGAGGCATTTTAGAGTAATCAAAAGGTATATTATATTTAACGTTTTCCATTTTTGATCGACTCTCTTCTTCAATTTCATTTTCTTCCTCACAATCATATACAACAGTACGAACAACAGTATCGTCAAAGAAATGATCTGCACTATATACCTTTGGAATCTCTTTGAGTGCTATTCGTAAAAAACATGGTGATTCACTTCCTATTGCAAATCCGTGACCATTGTTTGTTCGTTTTACTGAAAACTTTTGAATCGTTGTCACTGAATTGCCAGTTTTATATACAACATTTTGAAATTCTTTAAGCTTGTGTTCCAATTCAACAATCTCGTCAATGTATGACTTAACTTTTTCTCTGGTTTTGCGTTTATGTTCTTTGAATTCAGCTTGACAATTTGACAACTCGGTTTTAGTTTTTAAAATGACTGCATCAAGTTGTGCAAGTTGTTGTTTGTGTTCAAACGCTTGTTTTTCCAATTCAGAAGCTAAGTTATTTTTAGATTCCATGATTTTAGCAATTTGATGTTCTAACTCTTTTTCATGAAGAGAAGATTTTTGAAAATCAACTTCAAAGCCTTTTTCCCGTTTAACAAGTTTCTCAGCATTTTCCAGTTGAAATTTATAGCACTCAATATCCCTAGTTAATAATGCATTTTTCTCTTTCAATCTAGCATTAAGCTCTTGACATTTAATATTTTGAGATTGACTAGTCATGAGAAGGGTCTGAAGTTCTGAATCTGGACCAGACAAAGGATCAAGATGTTCAACATGAGTGTTGTTATCATTGACATGATCAGTATCCGAATCATCAAATGTCACAGCCGGGTTAATTTGATAATCATCAAATATAACTTTTGTGTTCATTTGAGTATTCGTGTGTGTAGATAACAATGAATCATTTTGAACTCCTTGTTCCTTGTTAGATGCAGATGCAGATGCAGATGGGAAGGCAATTTCATGTATCAGGCATGAGTTAAAATCAGTTACCTGAGATTGACCATCAGTGTCATACACTGGGCCCGAGTCACTTATGTGGAGTTCATGCATGTTGGCCATGAGCATAACAGCAGCTTCCAGATCTTCCATGTCATCATCTGAATGTGCATTAGCCATGAAGCTGTTGTCGTTGGCATTGTTATTGCTACGGGCTTCATCTTTGAGAGCTAGGAGTAATGCCTGCTTGTGATACTTGCTGCCTTGAGTTCGTGGTGATGGACATGCAGTTGCCAAGTGACCTATCCCATTGCAGTTGTAGCATCTGATGATTGTATTCCCTGATTCATTATTCCCAGTTTCAACAATTTCTGCCTTTTTCTGAGGGACACCACCATTGTTCCTGAATCCTCCATTGTTATTATACCGTTGTCCAGAATTGGAGTTACCCATATAACCACCCGATCCAAATCTTCCATTGTTATGATTCTGAATTTCAACGCGACCATCGTGAATGACAGCTTGATTCCTTGTGTTGGAAGATGTACGAAGACGATTGTTGGACTTGTTTGAGAATTTGCTGAAAGCACGAGCAATGAGTGCAATTCCTTGGTTAAGACTGTTGAAGTCCTCATCATCATCGTCATCATTAGCAATGTGTTGTGTAGACAAGGTGTCATTGTTGTCATATGAGGCAAATGGATTTGCAGGAGGGTGCATTGTGGAATCATAAGATGAGTACTGAGGTGGGTTGTTAAGATAAGCCTGTTCTGGATGATAAACATTGTGGTGTAGTGGTGGAGAAGGAACATGTGATTGAGCAACAAGCGCCAAAGAGTTTGTAGGTGGGGGCTGTGAGTAGTTTCCTCTGAGAGCGCGATCGTTGTCCACTTCATGTTGATGGTGTTTCAGATAGTCATACAACAAACCATATGGTGTCTCATGAAGATTCTTTGCTTGTCGAACAAACGTCACATACTTCTGCCAATCAGGACCGAGACAACCTAAAAACTTCGTGTTGATAGCAATCTTTGGTAAGATGATGTTGTGTTTGTCGAGGTCATTAATGATGTTCGTGAAGCAATGGTAATATGACTCAAGTGATTCCATTGGCTCAATCATGAAATTTATGTATTCCATGTAAAGTTTTGATTCCATGTCCTCTTGATTCAATTGAGTACCTTCCATTAGGAGATGAACATATTCCCACATAACCTTAGCTGTTTTCTGAGCATCCACACTGCGAA
>LBNU01028991.1:32935-45732 GCA_014162995.1 Artemisia annua
AAAGGTAGAAGTCGCAGTGAATCCTCTCCTATGTTTGGAAATGGTAAGCGTCCTAATTCTAGTAATTCTTTAGTTGATGAAACTTTGTCTAAGGTTTTAGATAGGATGGCTTATGATAAGAATATTTCTAAACAAATGGTGTTTAAGGAGGGTATTAATGATAGGGATTTGGCTAATAAAAATGTTGTTAAGGATAATAGTTACTGTTTCAGTAATGGGAATGATGGTTCTTTTATTAAAAACCCTTCAAAGTCTTCTATGGCTGTTTCTAATGATCATAGTAATTGTGTGAAGAATAAGGGTGGAGTTGTCGAAGGTTCTGTAGATCCTTGTTCAGTTAGTAATGGTGCTAGTAAGCTTGGTATGGCTGATGTGGAGCATATTGAGGGTGAAGGTACTAGGAAAGCTAGCAAGGATGGGTTGGTTAATGGAAGTGGTGGTTCTGATTTTGTGTTTGGTAANCGATATTTGTATTAACAGAATAGACATTTCTGTGGAGGATATTAAGGTTGGAAGTAAAGATTGTGCTCTTCAACTTTATGGTTATTTTGTAGGAACATCAATGGATTATAGAGTGGTTAATGCAAATTTGAGCAAAATGTGGAGGGTTTATGATATTGAAGACATTACGAAGACTAATTCAGGGGTGTATTATTTTAAATTCAAAAGTAAGGAAGGGATGAAGGCAGTTCTTGAAAGTGGCCCGTGGATGGTTAATAATGTCCTGTTGGTGCTAAATGTTTGGGAACCAGGTATTTGGCTTGAGAAAGTGGAGCCCAGTTCAATTCCAATATGGGTCTGTGTGTATAACATTCCCATGGAGCTTTGTAATGGGAATGGTATTGGCAAGATTTTAAGTGGGGTTGGGAAACCATTGCTTATGGATAAAATGACCAGGGAGCGATGTTTGAAAAAATCAGGGAAACTTGATTTTGCTCGTGTTTTAGTTGAGGTGGTGGCTGATGATGAACTACCGAATACTCTTGAAATCGCTTACCCTCAGTTAGGGAACAGGCCTGCTAGAGTTGGTAAATTGGAGGTAAAGTACCAATGGAAGCCTCCATTGTGTACTCATTGTAAAACATTTGGGCATTCTACGTTAGCTTGTTAGGCTAGATCTAGGACAGAAGAAGAGATTGCTGCAAAAGAGTTGAAAGCTGCTGGTAAAGGTGAAGTTCTTGTGACTAAGATGAGTAACACAGAAAATAATGATAATGATGGTTTTGCTACTGTTGGAAGGAAAAATAGACCTGTAGTGAATAATGGTAATGCAAATCAGAGTAATGATATGAGTAGAAATAGCTCGGGTAATTTTTTCCATAACAAAGGTGCTCAAAGATTTGCAAGGCAGAATTTTGGTTCTATGAAGCAGAGTTTTAGTGGACAAGGTCCTAATCAGCAATCTAAAAGTAATGGTGTAAATCAACAGAGAAGTCAGTTTAAGCAAAAAGGCGTTTTGGGTGATCAAAAGGTAGTTCAACAAAATAAAAATGTGAAATTTGTTCCTAAAGGTAGTCTTGTTCAAAAGCTTGAGCTATACTCAAAGTATAATTCTGATTTTTGGCCAAAAGTGTTAGTTAAGGGCTCTGAATCTAATTCTTCTGTCGGGGCTTTAGTGGAAAATGTCCCAGTGACTAATTCGTTCGATGTGCTTGGTGACTGTGATATGGTGGATAAGGAGAATGCTCTTGATGCTTCTGAAAGTGCAGAATATGAGGATGTTATTTGGCCTAAGTTGAGAATGGAAGTTGAAAATGTAATGAAGTCTGGTAAGTATCCTTCTATGAAAGTTAAAATGAGATGGTCTCTTTCCCAATTAGACTATTTCTATAAAAACTGTGAGAAGTTTGGTATGGAACCATATATTGATGAAGATGTGGGTACTGAAGATGAAGGCATGGCTATGGAGATGAGGCATGAAGCGGATGAGGTGGTGTCCCTTGGAGAAGAGAATGGAGGGGATCAAAATGAAATTGTTCAAAATGACGCTTAAAGCTTTCTCATGGAATGTTAGAGGTCTTAACAATGACCCTAACCAAAAGCAGGTTACTGATTTATTGAGTGATGGAAGTTATAGTTTTTGTGGTCTTCTTGAAACTAAGGTTAAAAAGAAGAATCTGATTAAAATTTTTTCTAAAGTTCTTGGTAGATGGAGTTGGATGTCAAACGCTTACGAATGTGCGGGGGGGACTAATATTATTGTGGGATGGGATCCGAATGCTGTGAGAGTCATGTTGCATAGCCAAACTGCCCAGTTGATGAATGTGTTTGTGGAATCTATCAATGGACATCACAAGTTTTTCTGCTCATTTGTGTATGCCCATATTAAAGTCAATGGTAGGAAATCTCTTTGGAAAGATTTGTGTATTCACAGTAAGGTGATTAAGGATATGCCTTGGGTATTGATGGGAGATTTTAACGTTATTAGGGATCCAAATGAAAGTTCTGTGGGTTCTTCTAAGTATTCTTATGGGATGGAGGATTTCAGAGAATGTCTGAGTAATATTGAAGTTGATGATATTTTGATGTCAGGCTTGCAATTTACTTGGAATAAGAGCCCGAGTAGGACTGATGGGCTTTTGAAAAAGCTTGACAGAGTTATGAGTAATGTGCATTTTATTGACAAGTTTCCTAATGCAAATTCTATCTTCTTACCGTTTGTCGCTTCGGACCATTCGCCTGTTGTCCTCTCTATTCCAAATGTTCAGGGTGCAAAGCCTAAGCCATTTAAATTTGCAAACTTCTTAACTTCTAAACCTGAGTTCTTACCTTTGGTTAGAATGATTTGGGATGAGGAGATTATTGGTTATTCTATGTTCTCTGTGGTTTCTAAACTTAAGCGTTTAAAGAAGCCATTAAGAAAACTTAAATTTTCTCAAGGTGATCTTGCTGTGAAAGTGAAGAAGTTGAAAGAGGAGTTATGTAAAGTGCAAGCTGAGATGGTGAATGATCCTCATAATGAAGAGCTAAGATTGGAAGAAATTACGTACTTAAAAGCTTATAATTCTGCTGTTAAAGATGAAGAACTATTTCTTAAGCAGAGATCTAAAATTTCTTGGTTGAGTGAAGGGGATTTTAATACTAAGTACTTCCACAATGCTATGAAAGAAAGAAGAAATAGAAGTAGAATAGAATACATTGAAGATGTTAATGGTGTTCCATTTGTTGGTGATCAAGTTAGTGACCAGTTTGTTCATCATTTTGGGAATGTTTTGGGAAGATGTAGTGTTGTTCAGCCTATCTCTGATCCTGATCATCTCTTTACTAACAAGCTATCTAAGATGGAATCAAGTGTTTTGGTGAGACCGGTTTCGAATGAAGAGATTAAATCTGCTTTATTTAGCATGGATGATGATAAAGCCCCTGGGCCGGATGGCTTCTCCTCAAAGTTTTTTAAAGCGTCATGGTCTATTGTTGGGTCTGAGGTTTGCAAAGCTGTCAAAGATTTCTTTTCAAATGGGAAATTACTCAAGGAGGTAAATGCTACTATCATTGCTTTAGTGCCTAAATGTCAATCTCCCTCTAAAGTTTCTGACTATAGGCCTATAGCGTGTTGTAATGTGCTTTATAAGTGTATTAGTAAAGTTATTGCTAATAAGCTAAAAGGTGTTCTCAGTTCTCGTGTAAATGACTGTCAAAGTGCGTTTATCCCATCTAGGCAAATCAGTGATAATATCTTATTAACTCAAGAGCTCTTGAGGAATTATCACTTGAATAGAGGTTCTCCTAAGGTGGCATTCAAAATCGACATTCAGAAGGCGTATGATTCTGTGGAATGGGGGTTTTTAAGGCAATGTTTAGTGTTTTTCGGTTTTCACAAAGATATGGTAAAATGGATTATGAATTGTGGTACTTCGCCTTCGTTTACCATTAACGTAAATGGTGATCATCATGGTTATTTTAAAGGGATGAGGGGATTAAGACAAGGTGACCCGTTGTCCCCCTACCTTTTTACTTTAGTGATGGAAGTCTTCTCGTTGATGGTTAATAGGAAAATTAAAGAAAATGAGAGTTTCAAATTTCATTGGAGATGTAGTAAAATTGGGCTTTCTCATCTTTGCTTTGCCGATGATTTGATGATTTTTTCTCTTGGTGATAAGCTCTCTGTTTCTGTTTTGAAAAGTGCTCTTGAGGAGTTTAGTAGTGTCTCTGGTCTAATTCCTAATATGGAGAAGAGTAAGGTATTTTTTGGAAATGTCCCGGATCATGTGAAGTCTGCAATTCTTGAGGTTATGCCATTTTCTGTTGGTTCTTTACCTATCAGATACTTAGGTGTTCCTCTTATTTCAACTAGATTATATAAACATCATAGTGATGGCCTGATTGATAAAGTGAAGAAAAGACTTCAAGACTAGAAAAATAAGTCTTTGTCGTTTGCTGGCAGACTCTAGTTGATTAATTCAGTGGTGGGTTCGTTACAAGTCTTTTGGTCTTCTGTTTTCATTCTCCCTAAATTTGTTGCTCTTGATATAGAAAAACTTATGAGGGGGTTTTTATGGTCTCATGGTGATCTAAAAAGAGGGAGTGCTAAAGTCAATTGGAATGAAGTTTGTAGTTTGAAGATTCAAGGTGGTTTGGGTATCAAAGCTATTCACATGTGGAATGTAGCTTTAATGTCTAAACATATTTGGAATATTGTCTCTAAAAAAGACTTGTTATGGGTTAAATGGGTAAACTCGTATAGGCTGATTGATAGAAGATCAGTGGAGAGGAATTTTTGGGATGTCCCAACGCTTAATGATGTATGTTGGGGATGAAAGAAAATTCTTCAGTGCTGAAGTCTCCTTAGAGAGCATTTTGTTTACAGAATTGGTGATGGTAAGATCACGTCAGCGTGGTTTGATAACTGGTTGTTCATTGGTCCTTTGTCGCAGTTTATTTCGAAAAGGGATATCTTTGAAGCTGGTTTATCGTTATCATGCAAAGTTGCAGACATTGTAAGGAATGGTGAATGGATTTGGCCTGATTCATGGTATGTTAAATTTCCGTTCTTAACTCATCTCCCCCCTCCTCTTATATTTTGTGATAGAATGGATAAGGTTTTGTGGAAAGATAATAGTGGGAAGGTGGGTCCTTTTCCTGTAAAGCGTGTCTGGTGTGATCTTGCTGTTAATAAACCTCGGGTTCCATGGTACAAGTTAGTGTGGTTTAGTCAGAACATTCCGAGGCATGCCTTTATTACTTGGTTGGCTATTAACAGTAAGTTGAAGACTCAGGATAGAGTGGCTATGTGGCAGAACATTGATAACCTTAAATGTTCATTATGTCAGCTTGTTCAGGACAGTCATAGCCATTTGTTCTTTGGTTGTGAGTTTTCTTCTAAAGTGCAGAGTCATTTTAAAGATCAAATGCGGCTTGATTTTTCTCCTAATGATTTATATCAGGTTATTGACTACATTGTTTCAGACCTATGAACAAGTCTATTTGGAGCATTATTCAAAGACTTGTTGTAGGAGCTATGGTTTATTTCTTGTGGCAAGAAAGAAATTTAAGACTATTTCAAGATAAGTTTAGGAGTTTTGATGATGTTTGTGGGATTATTAGAGAGCAAGTTAGGCTGAGACTTCTTAGTTTGAAAATTAGAATGTCTAAGAAATCTTTGGAGGCTGCAGAAATTTGGAATTTTCATGTGTTGCAGAGTGAGATGGTGAAATCTTCTAATGTTTCTTAATGTGGTTTCTCTCAATTTGCTGGTTCTCTTCTTTAAAGAGTAGCGTTTGGAGATTTAGAGTTATTTTCAGTGGTTTTTGGATTTTTAATTGGTGTTTGGAAGTTGTCATTGCTGAAATTGTCTATGTTGATGATTGAGTGTTCATTTATGAACATATGATCAGATTTTTGTTGCTGAATTACTGTTTTAAGTTTGAAGATGGCGTTGTGTATGGCTGGTTTGCTGATAAGGTGTGTTTGGGTGAAGGATGGAGTAAAGGGGGTGGATTTATTCTTGGTTTGCCGTCATGAGATGTTTGAGAGCTTATTTTGATGGCCACATTGCTGCTAATGAGTTTTTGGAAGAATATGGAAGAGGATTATTTTTGACTAGTCAAAGCATGATGCTTATGTGGCCTGGTTCATTTTGGAAGTTTAAGGGTTCTTTGGAGCATTGGGCCGAGGTAGATGATGTGCAAAGACGGTCCACATATAAAGTTAAAGATATTGATTGTTTGAAGATTCAGATAAAAGATTTGTCAAGAAGTTGTAATTTTTTAATTGTTTGTTGCCATAGTAGTATTTTTATTTGGTATTGCTCTAGTAGAAGTAGTTATATTTCTTTTTTGAGCATGTACCCGAAGCATGTTTTGGGCATGTCATTTGAACTTTGCTTATATGGGTATGTCCATATAAGTCTTTTGTAATTTGTTGTGTTTAATATATTTGCCGGGGATAGTCCCTTTTTCCCAAAAAAAAAAAAAACAGAGAAACCCATATTATTATTATTAGTATTATTATTATTATTATTATTATTATTATTATTATTATTATTATTATTATTATTATTATTATTATTATTATTATTATTATTATTATTATTATTATTATTANTGCTGTTTCACATTATTATTATTGATATGTTAGTTTTTGTTATTAATGGTTTTTTTTGTCTAGAATTAAAATGTTACGAGAGAAGAAGAAGAAAAACTACCGAGAAAGAAAATAAGAAGAATAATACACGATTTGTTGATGGTAAGTTTTAATTTGTTTTGTTTAATCTAATGTTATATTAGTGTAGTGTAGTAATATCTTTTTTGAATATATTAGTTCACATACAAGGGTGTTTGGCAATAAATTTTAGTATATTCAAGTATTATGTATAGAAATAAATTTTTTGATATAGTGTCGTAACGATTTGTTTGATATAGTTTTGTAATGAATTGTTTGATATAGTGTTGAATGATTTGGATGGAATCTGTTTGGTTATGTAGTTAGCGATATACTAATTAGAAGATATGAATGATAAGGACTTGTGTTCGGTTTGATAAGGATTTGTGTTTGGTTTGATAAGGATTTGTGTTTGATATAATATTGTAATGATGTTATAGTGATGAATGATTTATATGGAATCTGTTTGGTTATGTAGTTAGCAATATACCGATGAGAAGATATGATAGATAAGGACTTGTGTTCGGTTGGAAAAAAATTTCTTAATATTTTATTTTTAATTTTGTAAAAAAAAAGTAAATAATTAGATAGCGATATACTGATGAGAAGATATGAATGATATATTGATGAGAAGATATTTATGTAACCTCGATTTTCTTTGTTTTGTAGAAAACATTTCTGATTCGGATCGTAATGTTGAATATGATAATTCTACAAATGAAGATTCAGATTTCAATTTGGATTTAACATAAACTATTCACATTTTTTGATGTTTTTTTGTTTTATTTAATTGAAATTAGTTAATAGAATATTTTCTTTTTATTGCAGTTGCTACTCGTTCACCAAAAGTTAGAAAAGATCTTGCTGGTGACAATTCTGGTATATAAACTTAATATATAAGTTTATTGTAATTTGCTAAATTTTTTTCTAAATTTGCATTATTGTTATTGATATTTCGTTAATTTGTTTTTTGGTATTAAAGGTAATACAAAACTAATTCGAATATGAATATATTATAACTCGTGTTTTTCAGTATAACAAAAGTGAAAAAATTATATTCTAAACATTCCCATGGATTTTTTATTTTATAGATAAAACAAAAAAAGGAAGATATTCTTCAACTAGTGCTAAAGAAGGAGAGAAACGTAAAAGAGGAAGACCAAAAAAGTTTAAGGCTAGTACTTCTGTTGATGGTAAGCTTTTTATAATTATAGTTTAATTTATTGTAGTTAATCAAATGTTATATTAGTGTAGAGTAGTAATTTGTTTTTTGAATATTGGAATAGCGTAACTGAAATTTTTTAGTATACATATTGTTAATTTTCACAAGTGAAAATTTTGTCTACCAAAATAGATGTAAAAATTTTTCACATGTGAAACTATTGTAATTTTAGTATTTTAATAACAGTTATAAGTGGTACTTTTATTCTTAAATGATCCTATCTTATCATAGTTTTTCTTCACAAGTGCATGTTTTTTTATTGCATTTGGTGTTTTGATGAAATGTGTAGTTTTTCTTCACTAGTGCAAGTTTTGTAAATGCAAGTTTTGTAATGTCCATTAGGTGTTTTGATGAAATGTGTAGTTTTTCTTCACAAGTGCAAGTTTTATTTATTTATTTATTTTTTTTTATTTATTTTTTTTTTATTTATTTTTTTTTCACAAAGTGCAAGCTTTTTATTGCATTTGGTGTTTTGATGAAATGTGTAGTTTTTATTCACAAGTGCAAGTTTTGTAATGCCCATTAGGTAGTTATTTTAGTTGAGATGACGTGTGATAAAGTTAAATATGAATAGTTATTATCTGTGACTATTGTGTTTCCATGACTTGAACTTAAAGTTGTCTGTCTATTATATAACTATCACTATTCTTGTTGGTGCGGGTCTTAAATTTGAGTGATTTATATTGTAACCAATGAGCTTAGGAGATGTAGCAACTTGGTGTGCAGTGTGTTTTGGTTGTTGTTTGTACATGATAAATGTAACTTACTTAACTGTTAAGAGTAGGAATTTTTTCACTGCATCTGTTGAGATAACTTAAAGTATTGTTTGGATTTACTGCATTCACTTGTGTGCAGTGTGTTTTGGTTGTTGTTTTGGTGTGCAGTGTGTTTTGGTTGTTGTTTGTACATCAGAACCATAAAAAATACCAGTTTAAACCTCCAATTTAGTTAACTGTTAGTGATTTATGAGTCATAACCTTGAATTTCAGTGTTTTACCGGTATACATATTGTTAACTATTGTAAGTTTTAATTTTAATAATATTTTTTTGTCTACCAAAATAGATGATCATCAACAGAAAAGTAAAAGGAAAAGAAATTTGAAGAGAAAAAAGGAAAGTACAGACGAAGATGAAGTTTTAAAACCAAAACAAAAAAAGAAAAAGAAGGAAAGTAAATTTCCAACTCTTAGAACAAGGACAGCACCAACGGCTTTATACTCTGCGTTAAGCATTCTAAGCCCTGAAAGGGAAAAAGTATTGATAGATATGGGTTTTGGAGCGTTAATTGGAATGAAGATTCATGATTTACCTGGTTTTTTAGGAAATCATGTAATTTCAATGGTTGATGATGATAAAGAATTGAAATTAGGAACATCTAATGGTCCAATAGATGTAACAGAATATAAAGTGCATGAAATTATGGGTGTACCTAACGGAGAATTGTCGATAGATTGTTTAGAAGAGAGAAAACCAGATGATCCTTTCATCAAAGAATGGTTTCAACAGTTCCCTTCAGGAAAGAAAGACATCCGACCTAATGATATAACAGATGTCATAGTTGCATCAGATGATCATGGGAAGTTGTTTAGAATGAATTTTTTAATGCTATTTGCAAATACGATGGGGATTTGTGATACTCAAGGAGCTTGTAGCATGAATATTTTAAAGAGAATAAATGACGACATCATTGAAAAAGTTGAAAGTATAAACTGGTGCAAGTTTATAATAGATTCTTTAGTTCAAAGTTTACAAAGGTGGAAAAATAAAAAAAGTACCCACTTCACTGGTCCACAAACTTTTATGACTGTAAGTAAAAATTTATTACCTATAAATTTTTGATTTGTATAGCTTATTTGATTTGTATTAATGTAATTTTTTTTATGTAGTTGTTATATCTTGATTCAACAAGATGTGATGCTTTTCCAGTTCAACGCCAAAGGCCAGCAATAAGAGGATGGAAAACAATTTTAATGAAGTATCGAGAAAAAATAGAGATTGAGTCTGGAGGTTTTGGTTTATTACCAAAAGAAGATGATGTTTACATAAATAGTTTACAGTCAAAGGTAATTTTTTTATATAATACTCTTTATAATATGAAAATTATTAAAAAATTATATAATTTTAAATTAGTATTTACCGTGGCTTGTATTTGTGTTTGTACTTTTAAGAAAATCTAAATATTATGATGATTTTACTCCCAGACTTAGTGTGTATAATATTTCGAATTTTCAGAATTTTGTTGAAAAGATTCAAATGAGCTTTAACAACATAAATCTTGAAATGGCCAGCATAAGTTCATCTTTGAAAAAAGGTTTATCACGATTCCCTTTATGTGATAACTTAAAAAACCGTTAGAAGAGTTTAAAAAGGGTATTAGCAGTAATGCTTTTATGGAGGAAGATCGTGGTTGTGATGAAAGTCAGGTAAAATTTCAATTAATCTGATTATTATTATCTTCATATTATTATTATTGCTGTGTTAAGTTTTCAAATGTGAAAATAATAATTTCACTTGTGAAAATAATAATTTCACTTGTGAAAACTTGTGAAAATTATAATTTCACTTGTGAAAATTATATCACAAAAATAGATCATACCCACTTATTGCTGTTTTATTTTTTCACTTGTGAAAATGATAATTTCACTTGTGAAAATTGTAATTTCAATTGTGAAAATTATAATTTTCACTTGTGAAAATTATTTTTTCACTTGTGAAACATATAACTGTATCACAAAAAATACATCATACCAAACTATTATGTGTTATTTTTTCACTTGTGATAAAAAAGTGAATACTATTTTTTAAATATTCTTTTTCTCACTTGTGAAAATTAGATCATACCCACTTATTGCTGTTTTATTTTTTCACTTGTGAAAATTATAATTTCACTTGTGAAAATTCTAATTTCAATTGTTAAAATTATAATTTTCATTTGTGAAAATTATTTTTTCACTTGTGAAACTTATAATTGTATCAGAAAAAATACATCATACCCAGCTATTCTGTGTTATTTTTTCACTTGTGAAAATTATATCAAAAAAATATAATTTGACTTATGAAAATTAAATCACAAAAATATAATTGCTGTTTTATTCTTTCACTTGTGAAAATTATAATTGTATAACAAAAAATACATCATACCCAGCTATTCTGTGTTATTTTTTTCACTTGTGATTACATGCTTTATTAACGCTATTTTTTAAAATATTAGGAAAAAGAAATCCATGAAAAGACACATAGTGATCTTGATACTTGCAAAGAAAAAGAACTTCTCACTTTTACTTTAATTTGTTAATGTTGCAGGCTGAAGCAAACAGTACTGAAAATATCACCGCAGAATCACAATATAGAATGCAAGCTGAATCAACCAATGAAGTAGACAAACCCATCGAGGACAAAAGTCAGCATTCTGAAAAAGAACATGAACCTCCTGTTGAGATTGAGGAGCCAACAAAAGAGCATCATGTTTCAGATATACTAAATCAAGAAAAGGAAGGTTCTATTAGTGATCAGAGTGAAAGGAGCAAGCAAGATATCTCAACAGATGATGGGAAAACAGAAGTCACCGAAGTGACCGAAACTAATGATTCAACAAATGAATGTGACACTGATGATAGTCCGATGGTTGAAGAACAAGAAATTCCTGCTAAAAGCCCTATGGAGGAATCAGATGCTACTGCTTCTAAAACAATGATGGGTAATTCGAATATGGAAGGACAAGCTGTAGAAAAGTCCATAGAGGAAAGTTACAAAGCCTTCTGAAATAGTGGCCGAGGATTCAACTATGGAAGAACAAGTTGTAGCCGATCCTTCAGAAACAAAGGCCGAGGATTCGACTATGGAAGATCAAGTAGCTGGTAAACAAAAAGAACCAAAAATTGACGCAGAAAGCTCTTTCAAAGAAGACGAACCCAAGGCTCCTACTGAAACAAGGGCAGATGAGTCAAATATGCCAGAAAAAGTAGCAATAAATAAAGAAGTTCTCGATAGTGTTATACATGAAGAAAAAACCAATGAAGAAGATAAAAATGAAGGTAGGCCACCAACTCAAGATTCTGCAGAAACTGTTATACAAGATTCTGCACAAACTGTTATACAAGGTCAAACTGATTTTAAGTTTTCTTTATTTTTACTACAATATTGTTTATTTTTTTATTTTTTTATTTTTTTTGCGTATATAGGATGCTCTATGGATGATGATGAGGATGATAGTTATGATGGACCAGATCGTGTATCTCCTTATCAGTTTACACGTGTAAACCCTAAAGTCACTCTATCAAAAGATAAACAAATTGTTTCATCAACATTATATGCAATGACAGGGCCTGCATGATATGCTTTTTTCAAGAAAACTTTAAAAATATTCTAGCAGCAAATTTATGTGTTCAATATTTGACTATGTCATAATTTTTTTTTCTTTCAAATATTACAGGGAACCCATTTTTAAAAGTGTAAGAGGTAAACCCTTTTTATAGCATTTTGATATGGAAACAATCACGCTAAATTTGGAGATATCAATTAATGTTATTGATATATGGTCACAAATTCTCAATGTTATGGAATAATACAAAGAAGATGAAACGTTACCATCAAGATATTTCTTCAAAAATTCATTTATTGTAAGTGATTTTGTTATATAAAATTATTATATATATCTTTAATATTTCTCATATTTAAGAACAATAACTTCATTATTTAATATACAGAATCCATTATACTTTATTGAAAACCACACTGATGAGGAGAAGTTACAATCGTTCACGAAAAGCGTTGATGAAAGTTTTACGGATGATGAAAAGCATCTTAAGTCATTGGAAACCTTTGACATGGTATGTTTTTATATTTCTTTAGAATTAATTAACTAAACTATTATAGATATTTATGTTTAACAAATTAGTAAGCTACGTTTATTTTTATTGCAGCTTTTCTTCCCTATTTGCCGAGAATACCACTTGTACCTTATATGTGCAGATTT
>LBNU01028991.1:100547-124423 GCA_014162995.1 Artemisia annua
AAAAAAAAAAAAAAAAAAAAAAAAAAAAAAAAAAAAAAAAAGCACCCGGTATCATAACTTACCTTAACTCAACATTTTGAGCCTCATTTTTTATTTTTTATTTTATTTTTTAATAACAAATGGAATTAGTCTCTTCGTATAACATCATCCAAATGCAAAAGCACGGTTTTGAGGTTTGAAATTGATTGACTGCTGTTTCTTTTCTTTATTTTATGTTTCTAAATTATGTATTTTACGACATTTTATTTTGAGCTAAGATGCCAAGTTTTTTGTGTGCGAGAAAAACGTAAAGAACCAGACAACCACATGTACATTTGTACATTCAACTAAACAAAGTATCTTAGAAAATATTCTTTGTGGGTTTATTTATTTATGGCTTTTGCAACAAAGTTTGGAGTAACTATTAACTCATAAAGGCTATGATTAAACTTAATAAGTTTAAATTATTTTCAAATCAAAACTCTTCATTTTAAAAAAAAAATTTTTTTTTGGCAAACATGGGTTTCCGACTCGACATTGCGAGCCGACTAATCCCACGGCGACTACCCTTTTTGAATAGCCCGGAGTCAGCGCAGGTGAACCTTCGTGGCCACAAGGGGATTAATTAAAAAAACTCGTCATTTTCATGAATACATAACACAGTTAAAGTAAGTGCGTTTTAGTAAGTTATAAATCATTATCAAATGAGTTCATAATTGGCAATCTATATACTACATATAAAAGAAAAATGGTCAATGTGAAAAAATGAAAAGTGAAGCAATGTGAAATGTTGAAAACCTTAAATCTAAACAAATAAAAGAAACTATTGTAATTTTAATACAAATAAACCAAAAAACTTAAAAATGAGGAATATGAAAGTGATAAATTCGGTAATGAAATACGTTAATGGCAATGATATTTTTCAAAAGGAAACTATTGATACATATCGAAAACCGGGTTGACCCGGGACACTTCAAACTCGGCGGTTTGACCCGGTTTAATTTGACCATTTTTTCGACCCAAGCCGTCAGGTTGACCCGATATTGACCCATTTTTGATCGGAACGGTTCTATCGGTTGAACCACCCGGGTCGAACCGGGTTTCAAAACATTATGTTTAATCCCTAAATACTCAAACTTTTATTATTTTTCGTTTATAACCAATAAACTTTTTTTATCACTAAAACTATGTGCCGCTATAAAATCCTGTTGCTATGCACGGATACTCGTGGTAAATTAATTATAGCTTTTAAAGCTGTGATTAGCAAATATAGGTTCTTTGTGTAAGAAACAACAATAATAATCATTTTCATCATCTTTTATATATAATAAAACAAAACCCCAAGTGGGGACTTTTCCATTTCAAAAAAACTAAACCATACCTTATTTAGTAATAATATTATTTAAAAAAAAGATTATTTTCTTATTAGGTAACATTTTATATTTATCCATAATACAAGTAGAAGATAAATACGAAAAATATAGATAAGAAGCAATTAACAATAGGATTAAAACTTTTAAATAATTATCTTTAATAATAAAAAACTATAATTAAACATCATAAATCAAACAAAACAAAGATTAAATTATTTGTTTTTTAATAAATAAAAATATATGATTCAAAAAAAAAATTAAAAAAAACCCGCGCGTGCGCGGGTATTATAACTAGTAGAATATGCAACATTACAATTTTTGCCTAAACCAAAAGTTCTGTGTAAATCAAAAGAACATTACATATCGCCTTTTAACAACTCGGTAAGTATTTTATACATTAGGCTTTATCAATGGTCATTTCATTCTTTTTCATTTCCGATTATTTATCAATGTTACACATCAAGTTGTATTTGAAATACACGTAAAATGTTTTGCATATACATCTACGTTTTGAAAATAATTATGTATAGTAGTTGACCGTTTTCTTTTTATTGGGATTCTCTTATATTCAATTGAACATGAGAGGTTATGTTAGACAATTAGAAACAAAGTATATGAAATGAGGGTCCACCCTTCTTAATAAAAGTTAACGGCCCACTTTTTTTTTTTTTTTTTCTTTTTTTTTTTTTTTTTTTTTTTTTTTTTTTTTTTTTTTTTTTTTTTTACTAACAACATTATCAGCATCATCTTTTATGTTCTGAAGATTTTAATCTGTTTTTTTTTATTTCCTAGCTATTAGCTAAACTGATTTTTGATAACTTATTGCAGAAGTCATGTATTCTTCATGACAAAAATAGTCACTTCATTTTTTTGGAAGTATAGTCACTTCATTTTATGCATTCGCAAATGACAAACAAAAGATATTTTTAATTTACAAAAGAATGTATCAATGTCTCATCATGGACTTTTCTGTGGTTTGATTTTGTTAAATGTTGGTCACGGGCTTAAAACAAACTATTTACTGCAGATCGACATCGGAGGTGGCCCAAACCTAGGCTGTGACGCTTCCTGGGAGTACAAAATTCAGACTTGAAGTTCATTTTTAGCCTCCAAATAAGAAGCCACTCTATCTTTTTTTTTTTTTTTTTTTTTTTTTTTCATGGTTTTGGAACTTTATGACTAACTCACGGGGTTTATGCTAACACCACATATACTTAAATTGGGTAAAGTCCGGTATGGTTTTACATAAACGAGTTCAATTTATCTCTTGATGATAAATCAAAAATGTTAATGATGCATGTAAGTAATCGTTTAACCCCTTAAACATGTAACTCTTAATACTCGACTCATATGTGAGGATTCAAAACAAATGCACAGATACTTACTCTATTCCCTATAGAATTAGACCGTCCAATATAGGTCGATAGTGCCACTGAAATAGACATAAAAATTCTTTTTGATTATTGAGTAAAACACTAAATAAGTCTCGATCAAGAGTTTGTTTTTTTAGTAATGTACAAAAAAGTGTCGCTATATCTATTTTGACACATTTTAAAAGGGGAAGAGAAATTAGTGCTAGAGAATGAGAGCTTAGAAAAAGAGACGTTTCCCCGATAATCAATTCGACCTGTTTTATTTATATTGTTTTTGGAGAAATTTACAGTGACAGACGAAGAAAAAGGCATTTTACGTTCTAGACTAATTTTAAATGGTTTTGTATTTGGATGGTTGTGTAAAAATTGTCAAAGTGAACATAATTGTATTCGTTCACTCAGACCCCACAGAACAACAAGCATTGTTGCTTCCAACCTAGTATATGAATAGACAATTCTTTCAATCTGCCTCTGATGTGGGATATCTCTTCCACCCAACACGAATTTTACCACTTTTACCCAACACTGATTTTACCACATTCTAATGTGTTAAAAGCTATCTTCTAAAACTATACAAGACACATATGGTTTAGAACTACAACAAATAACAACTATGTATTTGAATTGATTACAACTGTAGAAAGAAAAAGCCAACTGTTACTGAGCAACCCCAATTACATAAGTTAATTTTGTTTTTATTTACTTATATAGATTTTTATCGACAAAAAGAATTTCATGAAAAAAGAATGTTTTTTTTTTTTTTTTTTTTTTAAATAATTATATAAAAATAGATATATTTATGTGAATTCGGTTTTCGGTTCGGTTTTTATTTTATCAAAACTATATCCAAACTGAAAACTGAATATTTAATTCGGTTTGATTCGATTTTTGCAAATTCAGTTCGATTTTATTTGGTTTTGGTTCGGTTTCGGTGGTTTTCAGTTCTAGTAGTTATTACTTATTACCCGATTTGTGTAGATAAGCTACTATTCTCTCTCTTTGTTGTCCAGCCCAAAGTGACCCATTTACATATATGTTTGGCCCAAATATTAGCAAGAAGTATATATTTTAGTGCATGTATCTTCTAAATTTATTTATAGTGTTCCATTTCTACAAGTTCTACAACGTGTCATCACCTTTCCCACCAATTATGAACGAATGGTGGATAAGCCTTCTTCAACCAATAACAGATAAAATCCACAAAACACATTAACCATCCAAAACCTTCTAGCAAAAAACAGAACACAAGCCACTAAAAATATCATTCAACAATGGCTAGTATCTCATCACCTTTCCTACAAACACCAACTCAACACTCTCCTCACTTGCTTAAAAGTAAAACCAACAAAATTTCTAACAAAACATTTGTTTCCTTCAAGGTTCAAGCTGCCAAGCTTCCTGCTGGGGTACATTTTTATGCATCTTTTTTAGCTTATTTATGGTTATCTGTCTTCGGTCAAAATTTTTGGCTTATTTTGAAACTTGTGGGATTATATAAGATTTATGGTATAGGTAATAAACTTACATAAGTCCATAAGTCCCAGAATAAGCTAGAAAAATTGGGAGTATGAAACATAAGTCGAAAAGGGATAAGCTCATAAGCCCATAAATAAGCTTAAATGAACACTACTAAATGAGCTAATATGCAGGGACAGACCCAAGATTTTTAAGAGGGTGTTGTACAAAAGAAATGCTGGGTTAACTAAAGTTACACCGTAAAAAACGAAAGTAGCAAAAAAAAATTTTTGGGGTTTGCACATGCCACAAAAAAGGCAGTTTTGAAATCTTTTTGCACTTTGTGACATAAAATCGGGTGTAGCCCGTGACACACCCAACATACATGCGGGTCCGCCCATGCTAATATGGTCATTTAGAGTTATTTAATGAGTTGGGATTTTCTTGTTTAGGTGGAGTTACCAAAAGCACAACCAAAGTTTCAATCACCATTTCTTGGATTTACTAAAACTGCTGAGATATGGAACTCTAGAGCTTGCATGATGGGTCTCATTGGCACTTTCATTGTTGAACTTGTAAGTAATAATATGTTTACTAGTTTATTTTGTATATGTGTTAGTGTTAGTGTTAGTGTGTTACTAGTAACTAGCGTAATGAAGTAATAACATTTAGTATAGAGAGCAAAACTGCAATTCTTGATGAAAAGTTTAGATCAGGGGCAGCATTCTGTTTTTGGTTAAAATTCAAAGTTTAATATTTAGGACCGACCATTAAGAATAGTAACTATTGCCTAAATTAATAAAGAGGTGAAAATATGAAGTGGCTGATTTTACGCAATTTTCCTAATTAAAAGGTAATAATGTAAAACCTATACAAAATGTTTAAATTGGCGTGGAACCCCGAACCCGTGCACCTGTTTGGGTGCCGACTGACCTTTCCTCAAGGACCTATCCAGGAGTTGGGATTGAGTTAATGAACTATTTCTCCAAACCTTGATAAAACGTAGATGCTCGGCCAACCAATCACCATGAAAAAAACCTTCAATCATGAAAAAAACTTAGAAGGTCAAATTTAGATCCTTAGATAAAGGAGTTTGACACTGCCAACCACCATAGGGTGTTTCCGTAAAGTCAGACCTGTTGTGAGCTTTATGTTGCAGGGCACTATCTCCTAATAATTTCAAAGTTATAGTAATGTCCATTTGCCATGCTCTTGAAGAAGCTTACTTGTTAATCTGCCCGTTTGCCATTGTCTCACTGTTCAATGAAGGACTCTTCTATTGGATGGATACGTTATCACAACTATGACAGCACAAAACTAAGGAACACAAACATATACATTGTTCAGCATTTCAGCCTTTCAATGTGATAAACCTACGTTTATGAGCACAGTGGCGAGACAATATATGATGATTTTCAGGGTTTATAGTTACATAGGAATTATATTTGTAGGTCCTTATGCATGAACAAGATCTTGTATTCTTTGACTAATTAAGTTTTTTTTTTTTTTTTTTTTTTTTTTTTTTTTTTTTTTTTTTTTTTTTTTTTTTTTTTTCCTTCCAGATATTAAACAAAGGCATACTTGAGATGATTGGAATAGAGATAGGAAAAGGCCTTGATATTCCCCTTTGAGAACTTATACATATTCATTTCCGTTGTTCATATTTTGTTTGTTATTGGATACTGTAAGTTGCAATCTGTAAACAATTTCTTCCTTAAAGTAACTAGCTTCATGTAATCAAGAGACCGTAGCAAATCATGAATGTTATTCCTAAAGTGCGGGGCTACATGGTTACATGATACTAATCACAACTAACACTTGGAGTGGTATCAGCAAAGTCCCCTTCAACGTTTTTGCAATAAGCAACTTCACCTCCTGTGATTTTAACATTCTTTGTTACGATATTAGTACATTTTATAGTTTCACTGCAATTGAAAGTAATCGCTTGGATTGAAGCTGAAGTCCCGTATATGTTCATATAGGTCACCTCCTGTGATTTGAACATTCTTTGTTACGATATTAGTACATTTTTGTTTGTTATTAGCAAGAAGTATATATTTTAGTGCATTTATCTTTTAAATTTATTTATAGTGTTCCATTTCTACAACGTGTCATCATCTTTCCCACCAATTATGAACGAATGGTGGATAAAGCCTTCTTCAACCAATATCAGATAAAGTCCACAAACACATACACTAAAACCATCCAAAACCTTCTGCAAAAAACAGAACACAAAAGCCTCTAAAAAAACCATTCAACAATGGCTACTATCTCATCACCTTTCCTACAAACACCAACTCAACACTCTCCTCACTTGCTTAAAAGTAAAACCAACAAAATTTCTAACAAAAGATTTGTTTCCTTCAAGGTTCAAGCTGCCAAGCTTCCTGCTGGGGTACATATTCATGCATCTTTTCTAGCTTATTTATGGGGGTGTTTCTTTAAGCTTATTTATGGTTATCTGTCTTTGGCTTATGTTTTATAAGCTCAGAATCTTCGGCTTATTTTGAAGGGAAAATTGTCCAAAAATACTATCAACTTGCCACTTATTACTATTGTATGCTATGAACTTTTTTTTTCCTATTGTATGCACAAACTTTCTTAATCACCCTATTGTAACAATATTACGGGTTTTTATTCTATTAATTACACCGTAATTAGTGTGATTAAGTATTGCCACGTCATCAAAAAAGCGCTGTAGTGATACAATAGTAGGATTAGTAAAGTTTGTGTATACAATAGAAAAAAAAATGTTCATAGCATACAATAGTAATAAATGGCAAGTTGATAGTATTTTTGGACAATTTTCCCTATTTTGAAACTTGTGGAATTATGAAACATAAGTTGAAAAGGGATAAGCTCATAAGACCATAAATAAACTTAAATGAACACTAGTCCTAAATGAGCTAATATGGTCATTTAGAGTTATNCCTCTCTTTGTTGTCCAGCCCAAAGTGACCCGGTTGAAATATATGTTTGGCCCAAATTGCCCATTAAAAATCTATTTTAGTATGGTCCTTGTGGTATGTCAAGAGTAACAACTTTCGTCCCTGGAAGTTTAAAGTTGCACTGATAGTTCCTAAATTGGTAAACAAATAACACCACCGATCCTTTGGTTTAACGGACGTTAAGTAAGTTCGTTATAATTTACATGTTAGCCCCTTTGGTTAAAGATCGTTGCATCGTCTATCCTTAATAATAACGGCTGTTTATGATTTAAAGTTTTCACACATTTTTTCCATTTTCGTTCACTTTTATACGTTTTCATCCGTTTTTCTTACGTTTTATACGTTTTCGTCCGTTTTCTTACATTCTCATACGTTTTTGTCCCATTTTTTTACGTTTTCTTTCATTTTCATACGTTTTTTTACGTTTTTGCCCGTTTTCTTACATCTTCATACGTTTTTTCCGTTATTTTACGTTTTCGCCCATTTTCTTTCATTTTCATGTGTTTTTGTCAGTTTCTTTTACGTTTTTGCCCGTTTTCTTTCATTTTCATATGTTTTTGTCCGTTTTTTTACGTTTTCGCCCATTTTCTTATATTCTCGTACGTTTTGTCCATTTTTTTACGTTTTCGCCCGTTTTCTTACATCTTCATGCGTTTTTTTACCGTTTTTTAC
Source organism: Artemisia annua (assembly GCA_014162995.1). Classification (NCBI taxonomy): domain Eukaryota; kingdom Viridiplantae; phylum Streptophyta; class Magnoliopsida; order Asterales; family Asteraceae; genus Artemisia; species Artemisia annua. Next base: position 108,348 of record LBNU01028991.1, read on the forward strand.
ATTTTCGCCCGTTTTCTTTCATATTCATACGTTTTTGTTCAATTTTTTATGTTTTCGCCCATTTTCTTACATTCTCATACGTTTTTGTCCCGTTTTTACGTTTTTGCCAGTTTTCTTTCATTTTCATACGTTTTTATCAGTTTTTTAAGTTTTTTTACATTTCCATACGTTTTTTTTTCGTTTTTACGTTTTCGCCCGTTTTCTTCCATTTCATACGTTTTTGTCCAATTTTCTTACGTTTTCGCCCATTTTCTAACATTTTCATTTGTTTTTGTCCGTTTGTTACGTTTTCACCCGTTTTCTTACATTCTCATACGTTTTTGTCCCTCTTTTAACGTTTTCGCCTATTTTCTTACATATGCATACTTTTTTTTCCCGTTTTCGTCTGTTTTATATATTTTTACGTTTTCATATGTTTTTATCCGTTTTCTTACGTTTTTATCCATCTTTTTCTATGTTTTCATATGTTTTTATCTGTTTTCATACGTTTTTATCCATCTTTATACGTTTTCTTACATTTTCATACGTTTTTATCTGTATAAAACGTATAAAAACAGATAAAAACTGAAAAAAATGGATAAAATGTAATAATACATATAAAAAGGATAAAAAGGTATGAAGGTGGATAAAAACGTAATAAAACGGATAAAAAAGTATGAAAGTGTAAGAAAACGTAAGAAAATGGAAAAAACATATTAAAATGAAAGAAAATGGTCGAAAACGTAAAAAAACAGACAAAAACGTATAAAGATGAATAAAAACGTATGAAAACGGAAAAAAACTTATGAAATTTAAGAAAAACGTAAAAGAACGGACAAAAACGTATGAAAATATGAGAAAACGGGCAAAACGTAAAAAATCTGTACTACATTATAATGCATTTGGGACTATTCTATAATTAGCAAGGCTTAAAAATTCAGACTCAAACTTGCTAATGATAGAATAGTCTGCAGTCTGCTTTTCTACCGTCTGCAGCAGGTTCTGAAGGGTTTAGAAACAGGCTTCCCACAATATAATGAGGTCCTTGGCCCAAAATATATTGTTACAAAAAACATATAATGAAAAACATTTGCTTCCCACAAAATTTAGTCAACGGGTACCCGCTGCCGCATTGCGCGGGTACCGTGCTAGTAGACAAAAATGTGTAAAGATGGATAAAAACGTATGAAAACGGAAAAAAACTTATGAAATCCAAGAAAAACGTAAAAAAATGGACAAAAACGTATGAAAATATAAGAAAACGGGCGAAAACGTAAAAAAAATGGACAAAAATGTATGCAAATGAAAGAAAACGGGTGAAAACGTAAAAAAAGGGACAGAAACGTTTAAAAATGTAAGAAAACGGGCGAAAACGTAAAAAAAAGTGGACAAAACGTATGAAAATGAGCGAAAACGTAATAAAATGGACAAAAACGTATGAAAATGAAAGAAAACGAGCGAAAACGTAAAAAAGGGGACAAAAATGTATGAGAATTTAAGAAAACAGTCGAAAACGTATAAAACGTAAGAAAAACGGACGAAAACTTATAAAAATGAACGAAAACGGATAAAAACGTATGAAAACTTTAAATTATAAACAACCATTATTATTAAGGATAGACGATGCAACGATCTTTAACCAAAGGGGTTAACGTGTAAAATATAACGAACTTACTTAACGCCAGTTAAACCAAAGGATCGGTGGTGTTATTTGTTTACCAACTTAGGGACTACCAGTGCAACTTTAAACTTCCAGGGACGAAAGTTGTTACTTTTGACATACCACAGGAACCATCCATGTAATTTACTCTTTATTTATAGTGTTCCATTTCTACAACGTGTCATCATCTTTCCCACCAATTATGAACGAATGGTGGATAAGCCTTCTTCAACCAATAACAGATAAAGTCCACAAACACATACACATTAACCTTCCAAAACCTTCTGCAAAAAACACAACACAAAAGCCACTGAAAAAATCATTCAACAATGGCTACTATCTCATCACCTTTCCTACAAACACCAACTCAACACTCTCCTCACTTGCTTAAAAGTAAAACCAACAAAATTTCTAACAAAACATTTGTTTCCTTCAAGGTTCAAGCTGCCAAGCTTCCTGCTGGGGTACATACTTATGCATCTTTTCTAGCTTATTTATAGGGGTGCTTGTTTAAGCTTATTTATGGTTATCTGGCTTGGGCTTGTGTTTTATAAGGTCAGAATTTTCGGCTTATTTTTAAACTTGTGGGATTATGAAACATAAGTCGAAAAGGGATAAGCTCATAAGACCATAAATAAACTTAAATGAACACTAGTCCTAAATGAGCTAATATGGTCATTTAGAGTTATTTAATGAGTTGGGATTTTCTTGTTTAGGTGGAGTTACCAAAAGCACAACCAAAGTTTCAATCACCATTTCTTGGATTTACTAAAACTGCTGAGATATGGAACTCTAGAGCTTGCATGATGGGTCTCATTGGCACTTTCATTGTTGAATTAGTAAGTACTAGTAATATGTTTACTAGTTTAATATGTATATGTGTAAGGGTGTATGTTTTGCACGAAGCGGTGTGGAGCTTTTTGGAGCGACGAGCGGTTGAGCAGTGAGCATTTTGGTTTTTAGTAGTTGTTTGGCAAAGGAGCGGTGAGCTTTGCTATTTTATAGGAGAGCTCATTTTTCCAATGCTTCTTTATTAAGTAGAGTGAGCTGTGGCTACTGCTCACAACTCACTGCTACTGCTCTCACTGCTACTTTTGCCAAACACGCCCTAAGTGTTAGTGTTAGTGTGTTACTAGTAACTAGCATAATGAAGTAATAACATATAGTATAGAGAGCAAAACTGCAATTCTTAATGAAAGTTTAATATTTATGATCGACCATTAAGAATAGTAACTATCACCTAAATTAATAAACAGGTGAACATATGAAATGGCTGATTTTGCGCAATTTACCTAATTAAAAGGTAATAATGTAAAACCTATACAAAATGTTTAAAATCGGCGTGGAACCCTGAATCCGTGCACCCCTTGATAAAACGTAGATGCTCGGCCAACCAATCACCATGAAAAAAACCTTCAATCATGAAAAAAACTTAGAAGGTCAAATTTAGATCCTTAGATAAAGGAGTTTGACACTGCCAACCACCATAGGGTGTTTCCGTAAAGTTAGACCTGTTGTGAGCTTTATGTTGCAGGGCGCATATCTCCTAATAATTTCAAAGTTATAGTTAATGTCCATTTGCCATGCTCTGGAAGAAGCTTACTTGTTAATCTGCCCGTTTTGCCATTGTCTCACTGTTCAATGAAGGGCTCTTCTATTGGATGGATAAGTAATCACAAAACTATGACAGCGGCGAGACAATATATGATGAGTTTCAGGGTTTATAGTTACATAGGAATTATATTTGTAGGTCCTTATGCATGAACAAGATCTTGTATTCTTTGACTAATTAAGGTTTTTTTTCTTCCAGATATTAAACAAAGGCATACTTGAGATGATTGGAATAGAGATAGGAAAAGGCCTTGATATTCCCCTTTGAGAACTTATACATATTCATTTCTATTGTTCATATTTTGTTTCTTATTGGATACTGTAAGTTGCAATCTGTAAACAATTTCTTCCTTAAAGTAACTAGCTTCATGTAATCAAGAGACCTTAGCAAATCATGAATGTAATTCCTAAAGTGCGGGGCTACATGGTTACATGATACTATTCACAGCTAACACTTGGAGTGGTATCAGCAAAGTCCCCTTCAACGTTTTTGCAATAAGCAACTTCACCTCCTGTGATTTGAACATTCTTTGTTACGATATTAGTACATTTTATAGTTTCACTGCAATTGAAAGTAATCGCTTGGATTGAAGCTGAAGTCCCGTAAATGTTCATATAGGTCACGTCACTCACTTGTACTCCTGTTGTCGCATCCTAATCCAAATAAATAAAAGAGTACATGTTAAATACAAGGTAATATAAGGAATAAAAAGAAGAATGATCAAGATTGTTGTTATGGACTACACGACTAACCGGTACCAAGCAATTAGTAATTGTAGAACTAAGACAATAGTGCTGATCTATTATGATTGGATTTAGAACATTCTCGAGATAAATGTCCTGAAATATTATCCCCTTGGCGTACCCAGTTCCATCCTACAATATAACAATACTCACAAAATCAAATGAGGTCTTAGAGCAATAAAAAGTATGGTTAACTGAATAATGTTTTAGAGCTATAGGACAGGAGTTAAGTGCATAAAAATATGTTTTTTTTTATGTGCATAAACTTCAAAGAGTTATGATATAAGATCAACCAAATATGTTACCAGATAAATACTCATCTGGCAAGTAAGACTCAATAACATTTGATTTACTCTTGAAAAATTCTACCAAACAATATTTAGTTTTACCGGTGCTGTCTTGATTCGTAATCCATTTGCTGTTCCTGTGAGGTTACAATTCTGTATACGTACTTGCTCAACTGTGTCATGAGAACCATTTTCCCCAAGGCTTCCAATACTACAAAAACACAAACTGAGTTATTTAATTTTGTGCAAGGGTGAGATAATCAGCAAGCTCTAATGATAATTATGTGGTACCTTATGCCATGACCAGGTCCACACAACACGCCCGTTACATTCATATCAATAACGCCACCATTAATAGCCACACAATCATCACCTGTTTACGTGTGTTGCAATGATAAAAAAAAAAAAGTAATTTATTACTTGATTGTTTACGAAAATGCAGCGCCAAATTTAACACCCTCTATAGATCGATCTCATACCAGTTTGAATATTGCAGTCATGGATATTGATACGTGATGAACCACTTATGTCGATTCCATCAGTATTGGGGCTGTCTGCTGGTGCTATAATTTGAAGATATCCGATATCTACATCGTCACAATTATTAATGCTAATATGAAGAAACGGGCTGTTAACATGTCTTGTTCCATTTACCCGAAGGTTGTTGCATTGATAAAAATGTACAACCTAAAAAATTTACACAATAACATACAAGTTTTTAACAAACTTGACATGCATTCTAATTGTAGAGGTAAAAGGCAAGTATATCTTACCGATGGGCGATCACAGGTTGGAGTTGTCTCCTGTAAAAAGAAACAATGAGTCCGAAATTGTTTTATATTTTTGATATTTTGAAATACTGAAATGTAGGACAGTTTAAAACTTAACCCCGTTTCTCCACCAGGTCGAGCCCTGGCCGTCAATTTGACCAGGTCCATCGATGGTGAGTCCTTGCACCATTGTGACATATATCCAAAATTGTCTAGCTTCGCAATCTTTCCATCCTTCGAGTGTAGTTGGTGCAGTTATGTTGCCCAAAATCTACCCATCAAAACACGTAAGTATAATCTTTTGTAAAGCAAGGTAATTTGTTTATTTGATCAGCAGCTTCTTTCTCGCTTAAATGGCGATAACTTTTAATGAGGTAGCTTATCATTAGGGTGCCAATTTGTTCACAACAGTTAAATAAAGGGTTAGTGATACGAACCCACCCCATACTAGGCCCGCATCAAGCTATAAGCTAGGTGTAAAACTCACTTAAAAAAGCTAGCTTAAAGGAGGAATTGACACTTAGCCTTTATAAGCTACCAACCAATTAATCACATACTTGGCAGACGTGAGATCGTAACAGTTAGACTATGGTCTTAACACATTCAAAATTTCAAATTGTAAATAGGTAAAACTACTTGACTTGTTTAATTAATAAGCGGGTACACTCAAGTTGGGTTGCGGATCAGGTCGGCCCGTCAACCCAATTAACCCGGTGAGACATGTACATGTTACATGCGTTAAGAATGTCAGAGTTGGAGTTTAACACACGAGATTAACTAAACGGGCCATGTTTGAGTTTGGTGACTCTAACCACCCAACGTATCCTACACAAATTACAACCAACAAATCATATACTCCTTCCGTCCCAAAATTATTGTCCATTTTTGCATTCAGGGATGTTCTAAAAATAATTGTTTATTTCTTATTTGATCGGTTAAATAGTGCTCATTTCACTTTTGACCAAACAAGTGACTAAAATCCTACTGATAAGGGCATCCATTATGGTAAACCTTTGTAAAGGTTTATAATTGTGTTATGATATTAATTTATAAACATTTTTGTTTTATAAACCTATTCCCACTATGTATAAACCTTTTCAAGTTTTATCAACATCTCACATAATTGAAATGCATTAAATTATGAAAAGGTCCAATATCCTAGACCTCTTCATGACACATAAGCATGAAATAAATGTCCACTATAGTTTACAAGTTTTTAGACCTCTTCATAATTTTATAAACCTTTTTATAAAACACCATAGTGGATGCCCTTAGTAATTAACAAACTATCCATTTTCTTCGGGCATGGCTTACCATAATAACTTTTCAGTTTTAACCATGATCACTACCACATTTTTTTTTCCTTCTCTCTCTCTCTCTTCAAAAAATTGGTTTTGTTGCGTCTCTTCTTACGTACTTTTAAAATACCATTATCAATATCATGAAATCAAAACTATATACTCCAACTCACAATACAAACATAATAAAGATTTGAGTACATACAATTAGGGGTGTCATTCGGGTCAACCCGACCCGATAAGCCTCTATCGGGTCGGGTCTATCGGGTTTCCGAAAAATAAAAATTAACCCGCAACCCGATCCGATAAGGAATCGGGTTATCGGGTTCGGGTCTATCGGGTTATCGGGTTTATCGGGTTGGGCTTATCGGGTTATCGGGTTAGACACTTAATCAAGCTCAAAAATTCTCAAAAATTCAAATAAAATGACAATACCAAAAAATTCAAAGTTCGAACAACAAATTTAACTGATACAAATAAAATGACAATACCAACTGCTAAAGAACATAATAAGTTATCGTACTCATGCATAAAATATAGACCAATATGCTAGATAAAAAGGAACAAGTTGCTATAAACATAAAAGCAAGAACAGAAAGTTAGCAAGAGTTTTAGNTAAACATTTTTGTTTTAGAAACCTATTCCCACTATGTATAAACCTTTTCAAGTTTTATCAACATCTCACATAATTGAAATGCATTAAATTATGAAAAGGTCCAATATCCTAGACCTCTTCATGACACATAAGCATGAAATAAATGTCCACTATGGTTTACAAGTTTTTAGACCTCTTCATAATTTTATAAACCTTTTTATAAAACACCATAGTGGATGCCCTTAGTAATTAACAAACTATCCATTTTCTTCGGGCATGGCTTACCATAATAACTTTTCAGTTTTAACCATGATCACTACCACATTTTTTTTTCCCTCTCTCTCTCTTCAAAAAATTGTTTTTGTTGCGTCTCTTCTTACGTACTTTTAAAATACCATTATCAATATCATGAAATCAAAACTATATACTCCAACTCACAATACAAACATAATAAAGATTTGAGTACATACAATTATTTAACAATATATTTATCCATCAGATATCCTTATGCTATATCATAAAAATACACTTATAATATTTTGAGCACAATCTCTTACAAAACGGTACTTGCTGTTTTAAAGGACACTAATATTGAATAATTTGGGTCTGTAACTAATTTTATAATTGTAAAGTCGTCTACTAGAGATATAATTGTTTAGAAATTATTATAGCCGTTTGTTTACGACTTTCGAAAGTAAAGACATAAGAAATGTACAAAACTAACAATAACAAAATTCTAAAAGGGAAAAGCGAAAGTTAAAGGAAAATAAAACAAAATAAGGAAACATACATTAACTTGAAAAGGGTATGGTGGGTTTTTAGGAGTTGGAAATATTATTATAATAAATAAAAAATAAAAAATAATGAAAATCTTAGTTTTAGAAGTAGAACAGAAAAAGTTTATTATTCCGAATCTTTTTCTAATCATCCTATATTTGGAAATTCTAATCACTTTTGATATCAATCTTTTTCCTTAATGACTATATTTGTTATAAAAAATAGCAAAATGATACATAGAAAATACAATGATATTAAGATGACACTGTAAACTGACACTTGAAACATGACCCTAAACACTCTGAAAATATCTAAAGGAGGTTTATGGAGGATGCCAATGGAGACATCACGTTTCAACGATTAAACAGTCCATACTCCATTAGAATCCTTAGTTTATAAAAGGATCTACTATGGATGTTTAAGAATATGTTTAAAAATTTATGAGGAGGTCCAAGAAACTTTGTACCATAGTGATGAACCATTTTATGTCTAAGTGGCATGAAAATATTTAGGATTTTAGAGAGGTCCAAGAAATGTTTTAGGAATTAATGTTTAAACAATTTATAAATTTCTAAAGCTTTATCCATAATGAGAATAAGTTCATAATATGAAGAGTTTTATGAATTAATGACATTATAAGAGATGACAATTTTATTAACCTTTTAATAGGTTCGCCGTTATATAAGGGATGCGCTAAAGGCTTATAGAAGATGAGGTTAAGTTTATACTCATAAACCAATGAGAATTGAGCTTTTGATAGTTTGTTTGCATGAGAGAGAAGTTACAATTGATGAGATATAAGAGTATTTATCACGGTGATTTAAAAAAGTTATAAAATGCCGAAGATCAATTATTCATAAAAAATACAAAGCAATGAATCAGGGACCTACCGAAAAGAATTAGTGACTCACAAAAAAAAAAATAAATAAATAAATAAATAATTAAATCAGAGACTCACATTTATGACAAAAAAATTGTAACCAATTGGCTACAAAAATTTATAGCTACTATATTCATTATAGGAATATTCACAATTTAATGAATTTGAGTCATAAATCGGTGACATGACTTAATTATAAACCTTTTTAAAAGCCTATCATGGTGAACGCCTTAAACTACTTGAAGTTTATATGAGTTAACGGTTATAAAAAAGATGATGTGTCATGACATGACGCTGCTATGTACTTAGTAAAGTCGATAGCATTGTAGGTGCTCTTAAACTTTAACGCAAAAAAACTATAACGGCTAAACAAATAGATGAAAACCTATAAAAGAAAGCAGATGACACAAAACGAGTTTGATCATACCTTGATATTTAGTGTAGGAGATATGCACGATGAACCATTGAATATCACCGTGGTTACTAGAAACGTCATGTCTGGTGGTACGACCAATGTTGGGTTTAACGTAGTATCTCCACATAAATCAGCCCATGCATGAATGAAAGCCTGCAACGATGAACATAATTAGAAAATAACCAATACGTAAAATTCGTTGTTCCTTTCTATGAAACTATGGTTTACTTGGGTGTCGTCTGTTCTCCCGTCGCCTTTTGCACCATATGCTGTAACATCGAAAATGGCTGCATTTGCGGTGTTTGGGCAAAATGATGTGCAACATAAGCTCAACAAAAGTATCATCAAGAAACCCTGCAAATATAAAGATGTTAGCTAGAATATGCAAAGATTATTATATGGATATATATGACACAATGTGTGGGTCATTTTCTTACCATGTTTTTGCAAAAGCAAATGAAGCTTGCAACTATGTTCTTGGGTTTTTTAGCCTCCTTCAGTGCCTGAATATATTGTGAGACTATGTTAGCTTATATATATATATATATATGTAGTGCATGAAGATTTACAGTATCACATTTTAATGTAAATCCAATATTTGACTAGCATGTATGTCGTATTGTGAAATAAATACAATATTGGATTGGAGATATTATTCAAATACGGTGTTCACTATGATCATGCATGAAATACATATGGCTGATTTTCAAAGGGTCCACTGAGTGTAAATTCTTGATTATGTTCATATCTCCACGATCAATACTCAAAATTAACAGATTTTGATAATAGTACCACGAGCCTTTTATTTAGTGGTATTAAACACAGCCTACCAACCTAAAGGTTGTCGATCAAGCGTTAATAATAGAGAAAATTGTGTCTGTGATTTTGTCGTTCAGATAATTAAATTTCACAAATTCTATAGATGCAACAAACACGTGGTAATGCAAATATGCATCCATATTATCTCACCAACCAAATGTTAAGTGTTCGAGTATATCGTCATAAAACATATTCGCATTCGAATCAACTATTGAAAAGAATTGCTTTTGTAGTAGTCTACAATCTGTCATATCTCTTGTTTATGTTAAAAGTCACATATAATATCTAACTCATAATAAAACAAAAAAGTTGTACGTGCATGCATTGAACACACTAATTAATCTTCGTGGGTTGTGCTTAAACACATGCATTCTTTTTCTGGTCGTGTCTTTAAGTACTTCTTTGCATGCTTGCCTACCTTCTTTTACGACTCCCGCGAATGTTAACTAAATGGATACATATGACATTGGTTTACAAGCATGGGATGTCCTTATTACAAATTTAGACATATTAGCTAGAGTTTGGTATTTAACAATGACAACAATGATAAAATACAAAGACCGATACAGTGAAATACCTCTACAGCCACGCCGTTATTCAGTAACATATGACGAACGAGCAAGTCATAACAACGAGGGGATGCATGCCACATATCTAAGTTCTTCGTTTTCCGATTTAGTTATCAAATGCAAACTAGATTAATGTATATATAGGTTTGACCATTCAAAGCTACTAGCAACTTTTAAAACTTGATTAAATGTTTGTAAGGTAACCTACAGGGATTTTAAGATGTCTCATTAAAGTGCTCATTAGTCATTACTACAACCTACACTACCATTTTAGCAAAATAAAACATCTTTAAGAAATAAATACTTCATGAGAAATAAATACTTCATGTTTTATTTTAGCAAATTAAAACATCTTTAACATCCGAAACAAAACATATTTAACATCCACACTTTTGAAAGTTATTTGATGATATATGTATAAAAAATGTAAAGGTTACTCAAGTTGTACTAGATTTTTGTAAGTGTTCTGGATGGATGGAGCTTGGGCCATGAGGGAGAACATGCTGATGGCATGTGGGATAAAAATATAAAAGAAAAGAAATACGAGAAACATGCTGTTTTTGTGAATGTCTTTTCTCCGTCACAAATTTAAGTCAGATGTTTAATCCTTTGAAGTCAAATTTTGACCTTTAAATATTTTGCTTGTGTTATATAAGTATTATGATGCAAAATATATAAATGGATGATTTAAATATATTTCATATATATATAATTTTATTAAGTATTATACAATAAAAAGAAAATATTTATTGATTAAGAGTTTGATTTAAAAAGTCAACTCTGGACGTAAATTTGAGACGGGGTAGTATATCCTTTATCAAACTTCACTATACAAATTGACAGTCGTAAGACCTCATACCAATCTAGAGCTCCAGGGAAAAAGGAATTATGAAATAAGGAATATTATTATCTGGTTTATATTAATGCGACATCTTTGTTGATACATAAGTTGGCGTTCTTTTGTTTGGCCAACGATTCCCGTATCAATTGATCTTAATGCTTCGAGACCGCTTGCACACAAGAGAAACAAAAAACATCGTTAGCTTACAGTGGGATTGTCCCCACATTATCCTCCGGCGTGGAGTAAGAATCGGTTATGCGACTTATGAAGAGTAAGGGTTATTAGATGATACCTTAATGAGAGCCGAGATGCCCTTTATATACACACGAAATCCTTGTTGGTTTCGTGTTCCTTGACCCTTCCGGCGTATCCTACGTATTCGGTCCATTGATCCTTATCCCATCAATAAGAGATCCTACATCCGGACCATCAAATAATCGAATCGAATTTGGCCTTGAAGTACCAATCTTTACAGACAGCCCATACGTATGGGCTTGTTGGGTGTTGTAATGTCATTGGTCGGTTCGGACCCCGAGTGGCGGACTATACTCCATCCATGTCCCCCCAGGTCTAGTATAGCGCAAGGGAACCGCGATGCTGACTAACAACTGTAACGAAAACATTCCCTGAACAGCTGTGACGGGGAGTTCAAGTGTTTCCCGCAAAAAAGTATACGATTGAACTAGTCCAAATAGAAATCACCAAGTACCCTCGTAAACGTGAGAGGGGGGGTGAAAAAGTTACTCACTCTTGATCTCGCCAGCCACACAATAGGGCAGATGCTGGGATATCACATGTCAAGCATCCATGAATGTGTGGTAACCATATATATAAGTTAGCATCCTTTCACTGTGGCTATCACAGAAAAAATGCTTCAATTTCCAACCATTGTTAAGCTCTAGGAACCTTCAGTCAAGAAATCCAACAATCTTCAGGTAAGAGCGATGCGTGTCTGAATCTATCAAGATTCTCATAATGGTTTCCAACTATCTGACTTTACCCTCCGCTATAACCAGGCGACTTCGTGAGTGTCACCTCGGATGTTTATTCCCGCGTCGCGTTGCACCAGTAGTACCGGGTGGGACTGCATCCATAGCGGAAGTTTCCTGAACGGGAAAGTAAGGGGTATACACACGTTTTTTCGAATTCGCCGAATCAACGTGTCCCTTTCGCTATTACTTGTGCGATGTGTCTTAACTTCTATCGCTCCTATATCCTAACTGCACTGCATAAGTGCACCAAATAACCAATTCGAAGTCAACTATCGCTGTGTTGCGATTAACCCTAACCATCATCTGTTTCGCGCGTTTTATCAACACGACGGGTCAAACGGGTGGTGTCCTTTCAAGCGCTGAGCGTCGACTCGCAATGCCTATACGAAAAGTTAGATGCGCCTAGGAACTGAGAGAGAAATTATCTGGGTTGAGGCAGTTTCCCATGGGAATTCGATTCCTATACCCAAGGGTGTTCCGAAGGATGACAGCCCAAACCCCGGGACTAGTATCAAACAAATATCAAAACAATAAATGCCAATTCGCATCCCCACAACCCTACCCAAAGAGTTTTGGTGCATCATGCGTATCCCAGCGAACGACTTCCAAGTCCTGACGAAGGTGCAGACTATTCTTTGACGAGGATAACCGGGGGGAGGCTTGTCCTTTCCTCTCCTTCGCTATTAGTGTAAGCGCTCTTCTTTATTGTACTAAGTAAGCCCCTTTTTGTTTTGCTTGTTGTTTGTTGCGCAGAGATGGAACTATCGAGTAGTGAAGCTGGCGAAAGCTCCACCACAGGGTCACCGTAGGGTGCGGCCCCGCTTGAAGGGAAAGTAAGGCACCATATTGGAGGCTACTGCAGGGCGCACAATGGAGTTTCGTGCAGGAGAGCCGGAGAGTGCCTCCCAGTAATTTTTAGAGGCCGACCCTGTGCGCAGTGATCCGAATCTGAGGTACAATCCCCGAGCTATCGCGCATGAGAGTCGTCAAGAGTTGGGATCCTTATGGCTTGGAAAGTGAGCCAGAGGAGGCGAGCCAAAGGGGGTGAAAGCGCCAAGAAAGCTTTGTTGGTGATGGCAGGCCCATCCAAGAGGAGCGCCATTGTTATCATGGTCTACCGTGGACGCGTCACGGAGGAAGATGCGTTCCCGCGCACCGTTTGTGACAAGATGCACTGAAACTCCTCCCCCAAGTAAGGTTATGAATTGGTCTTTTAAAAAAATTCATTTTTTCTCCGTGATACTATTCAAGATAACTTGAACCATGTGGTCATTTGCGCGCAGTGTTGAAACTGCTGGGATGCTGCTGCGATGCTGGCAGAGTCGCTTCCCAAGGCGAGATCCCCTTTGAGTGGTGATGAGCCTTTCGAGAAGAGCCAAAGGGATAAGCCGAAGTCCTTTGAGGATGTGCCAAACGGATTCTGATAGAGACTGGCTTGAGCCACTGCGCACCAGCCACATTAGTTGCTCAGCGTCAAGGTAAGGTATGCGGTGAAGGTGCAGCAGTGCGCAAAAGATCGGAAATGTGCTACTGAAGCAGTTGGCTATGCGCGTGCCAGAGTAGACGTCAACTGATATGTATGGCAAGAAGCTTCCGAGGAGAAGATTCATTACTGCCCAGTGACGCTAAGAGCGATTGCTTTCAAAGATTACAAGGCACTTTGTCTTTTGGGTTTTGAAGTATTGGGAGCAGAACAAGAAATGATCATTTTTCCAGGTGGTAGTTTCACAGGCGTGGAGGAGATGCTGGAGAAGCAAAGAGGCTAAGCATGCGCACAACTTAGCTGAGATGATGAAGGAGCTAGACCCTCGATCTGGATCTCATCAGTGTGTCTGAGCGCAAGTGCCTTATCAGCCATGGGCCCTGCGCTGCGCCTTGAGTACTTGGAGTCTCAATAAGTGTGACATAGTCTTTGGGATTGTTCAATGCTGCGTTGCTTGTGGCAAGGCAAGGCTATAGGGAGCTGCATAGAGCAACGAATGCTACAGTGCCGATCACACAAAGTGCCAAGCACGATGGTGGATGCATGCTAAACTGCGCTGCTGATGGAAAGATGACGCTTTTAGAGCTTCCTCACATTGCTCCGCGGACGCGACAAGATTACCCCCATAGGCGTTATATGGATATGGGTTAACCTGAAGGACACAGCAGAGGGCCGAGGCACAACTCTGATTACTTCTTGAAGCCAGATGTGTCGCAGCTGCGGGTACCTATCTTTGCTCGTCCGCATGACCTCCTAAACCTCCTTTTGCCCTTGAAGAAGGAGATCTCTCTGAAGGAAATCACTTAGAGGCCCATGCCATCGAACTATGCGAAAAGGGAGTGTTAAGGGGAAGGCCATCCTTTGTGGTCTTGTGCACGCGCAATATTCCGATCCGATGGGTACCCTGTTTTGGCGTGGCACAGTGTCACCCCATGCAGTGATCTGTTGCAGAAGCCGAGGGAGGCGGAGTGCTGCCGTACCAAGGTGGCAGCCAGGGCTTAAACTCCCATAGCATGTAGGCCTTGTTGTTGGCTATGTAATATTTTGTAAAAGATTAAACATTTTGTTGCCCATGTGGCATGTTGAATTACTTCTTGTATGGACTCGTAGTCCATAATAAATGTTATTTTTGAAGTTGTAGATTGTACGACATTTTGATTATGATGGTTTGTACTTAGTTCCTGCATTGCATAAAAATATTACCATGTAGTGTCTAAGAATCAAACGGTATTACAAACGCTACTTAAAGAGATACAGTGAATCTATAATCACTATAAAATAAATGGTATAGTTCATAATGTAATGTATAACGCGAATATAAAATTCACAAGTGTCATGGGTTGACATGCAGCGTACTAACGAATACCATTATCAAAGGAAAAAAAAAAAAAAAAAAGGGTCAGAGTCCTTGACTCCTATTGTAAACGCGCCATGTGCAATTGTTGCGATCCTTCCGTGGTAGCACATTGAACTTACTCCACTCTTGAGGGTAAATGGGTTAACAAGGAGCGTGACCAATGTTGATGGGTTTGGCACCCTCTTACTCAACGGTATTTAGTAGTGTTACTCATCCTTTACATCGTGGGTTTAATAAGTGCATGCACGCATGTACGCAAAAGAAATATAAAACAATATAAGCATAATATATTGTATATCAAGTAAGTGTTCCGGCGGATAAGACTAGACAGCCCCTGCGACATTTATTAATGCTGCAAGATTGGGAAAAGAAGAAACATTTCTAGATAAAACAAAATATATAAAACCGGACCTTATTGAAGCATCTTACTATAATGCGGAGGTGTCCGTGCGCTGGTGGCGCCGGACCTTCCTAAAGATAGCATCTCTGAGATTGCAAAATTCCCATGTGCGTTGTAGTTCACGGCCATCCATGTCACGCAGCTTGTACCGCTTTTCTAGCACTTCCTTGACCTCATAGGGCCTTCCACTTTGGTCCAAGTTTCCGGTATCTCATGTGGCCTGCTATTAGCGCGATATACAAAGTCGCCTGGTCTGAATCAGGTGCTCGAACTTTAGCATCGTAGTATCCCTTCATCTTCGACTTAGCCTGTGCCTCACGTATAGCTGCGGTCTGCGGTCTTTCTTCCAATAGTCCATGTCTACTACCCGTTCCCCAAAAATTCGTCGTCATTGGTTGCGAATTATTTCTGCGTACAGATAGTTGCATCCAAATTTCAGCTGGTATTGAGAGTCGTCTATATACACAGAGAAAGTGGTGTCTCTAGTGCTAACTTTGATTGTCGTCGCGGTGCGCCCACCAAGAACTGCCGACAATTCTACCACCATTTTCCTGTGTTTGTCTAGGCAGCTTTAATTTCTTCGCCCAGACTGCAATTTG
>LBNU01028992.1:28744-38879 GCA_014162995.1 Artemisia annua
AAAGAGAGATGGTATTCTAAACTAATAAATTTTGAGGTTCTAGTGTATGATTTCCGGCTTAGTACTGTATTAGGCGAATGAATTTTGTACTATTGAACTTTGATTGGTTAACATGACCTAACCATATTTTATTGAATAAAAGCTTATGTGCTGAGGGACAGAATCCTCCAAATGTAAGGGTATTTGATGAAGAAGAAATGTCCCGTTTTAAGGGTCATAACCCTAATTTGAGTAACATGGATCAAAGTATTGCCCTAATCGTTCTTTTGTCATTTTAGGCGTACTTTCTGAGAAGAATTCCTGGAACACTTGCTAATTTGGACGTTTTGACAAAAGAGTGAAGAAAACGAAAACGTATCAAAAGACGGAAAACCACCTGACGGCGTCAAAGTCACAAGGTACCCTCAGCCAACATTGACAAAAGAGTAAAATCAGATTACACTCAGAACGCCTATGTGTTGAAGAAAACAAGGAATTTTATACCGTGACGCGCAGGTGTTAGAAGAATGAGCGCCGTCAGGTGTAAAATGCTAAAGAGTGACGGCCCAGAACACATTTACAAGTGACGTCGTCCAGAAGTAGATCTAGCCATCCGAGACCCTAATACAGCGACAACGGCGATAGAACCATACCTGAGACCGTCGATGTAAATCTATATATATCTGCTTTCTATTTTTCATTATTAAGTGTGGAACTTGTTGGTAAAGTGGAAAAACCTAAAGACGAATTTGACTGTATTTTTCAAGTTTTCAACCCTTGTAGATCCTTCATGATTCAAATTTAAAGTAAGACCTCACTTAAATTAACAATATGTCTACGTGTGTTGGCTTAATCAATATCTTAATGCTTGCTTGAAAATTAACGATAAGCTAACGGCTATATTTTTCTTGTGTTTGCTTAGATCTAAATGAAACCTAACAATTAATTTATGTGTTGATTGCATTCTTACCCTACCATCCAAAATAATACATCATAGGGGCCTCGGTTCTCCCCTTACACTTGAATTTTTACAAGACTTTACAATTACTATTCTAATGACTCGAATTAAGATAATTGAAAAACTTGAAGTACTTTTAAAATATTTAGCACATATGGGGGTAATAATGTTGTTCTTCCCCATTACTCCATTACACTAGTACTTTACCCATGAGTCCCAATCGTCCCTAAACAATATGTACAAGGATATGACTCGACTTAGCAACCATGTAATCGATTAGATAATTAACAAAGGGTTTAACACAAATGTTGTCACAATAATGCACTAAAGGTGAGTGCATAAAAGGTAGGCTAAGGCGATTTGGGGTGTACATTTAAGTGGAGTGTAACAAATTCTCATTTTGAGTAAGATGCTCAAAGGTCGAAACGAAAAGATAGGCTCGAAGGGGTGTACTAGGGGTATCGTGTACCAAAAATGGGTACAACGCAAAGGGTGTGGGAGAATTACTTGACCAATGTAGCCAATGTAATTATAACAAAAACACGGGTGTAAAAACAAAGTGTTAATCCTAATGCCTCTTATCATGTAGTAGATCTAACTACACGAATGTAGTATCACTTGTGGATTTGAGATGGTCCTAACGCAAGTTCTAGAATCTAAGCGCCACCGGTACACACATCATAGCATCAAAGATGGTTGCTTTTCCTACCAATTCTAGGGGCGAACCTCACATATTTGGGGTGAAAATTTTTTTAGTGGTACGGTTTTATGCTAGTCATATAATTTCCTATCCATGAGACGCTCATTAAGACCAAATTCTCACTTCTAAATGTTGTAAAAAATTTTAAATTGGCGCTAAAATTGCCCTAACAAATATTTCTCTCGGTTTTATTACAAATTTACTATCAAACAAACAAAAATCAAGCGCAACTGTATTCTCTAAGGTGCCTTCATTTACCCCCCTTACACTTAAACCGAACATTGTCCCCAATGTTCAAATAGAAGATGTAAAAGTAAATAAAATGAAAGAATGAAATCAAATACTCCCCTGATTCGTTTGATGTGGATAGTGAGGTAACATGGTTAGATCTTCTTCCAAGAAAGTTGAATGCTCAAAGCTTCCCTTCCAAAATATAAATCATCTTCTTGTCCAAAATAACCTGTTAACCTAAAAAAAAAAGATAAAGGCCAACCTCGCATAAAATCGGCGGTATAATCTATAATAGGATATAATGCTTGTGGAATGAATATTTTTGCAGAATTCCTAGAGATTATAAGTTAGAGAATTAACAAAAACTTTTTATTTCTGGAAGAAAAACAAAACTTTCAAAAATTGCAGAAAATTATTGCCTGATGCCGTCAGATTGTAATGCCTGACGCCGTTAGAAATGATCTGACAGAATTCTCATGTTATGTTTCCGGAAAAATTCTGGAAAAACTAGAGTTTACTTCCTGGAATTCCTGCAAAAATTCATTATGACTGGAAACAAGCATTTGACTCAAACAAATACTAATATGTATGTTAATTTACATTGTTATGATTCATGTTCATTCGTTCTTATAAACCGATTTAGATTTTCCTTACACTTAGCTTTTGCAAAATACCTTTATATGTAGTTAAGACGAAGTTAAAAACAAAATAAAGCATTTTCACAAGTTAGTTTGAATCATGAATCAATAACAAGAAATATCATACATACGGAAACAAATAAAATCAAATAAACAAACAAATAAAACACACAAAGCTTGGGTTGCCTCCCAAGAAGCGCTTTTCTTTATTAACGAGTCTTGTAGCTAGACTCAAAGTCACCGTACCTTACGTGACTTCATCGTTGGTCTCGGTTTCTAGGTCATCCTCTTGTCCGGTTTTATAATCCGGTCCTAATTTCAAACAATCCTTGTAGAAACCGAATATCCTTTCCATGACATAGTCTACTCCCCTACGTCTATCCTCATCATTCCTATAGTAGACCGCTTGTTTAAGCTCCTTTTCAACGTCTGACAAGTGTTGGAATTGCTCTATCTTATATGGCATTTGGTAGTTCACTTCATCGTCTCATCCCTAAATTTAACTATCCCTAAGGAAGGTTCATAAGTCATTCTAGAGACCTCAATAAACGGTTTTCCCAAGACTACTTGAGTTAAACTTGCATCGACTATTGGGCGGATATCTTCTACAATCACAAAGTCGGTGACATAGGTGAAGTTCCCTACATAAACCGGTAATCCCCTAACTCTTCCCGTGAAGTTACTAATCCATCCCTTATCGGGGAATACCCTATACCCTAGTTGATATTTCACTATCAAGTTGTATTGGGCTCTAGTCATGATGTTTATGGGCGATCTAGGGCCGATGTAAGCTTTCCACACATGCAAATGTCCTATGTTGCATGGTATGTTGAGATTAGAAGGGTCGCCCGTTTTGATAATCGGGTTACCTAGGAAGTATGATGTCTCGGAGTCATCGAATAAATCCTTATGGTATGCCCGTTCTTCTGTAGTTGGTAACTTATTGAAGTAGTCCTCTCCATCATCTACTTCTTCAATCTTGCTCACCCTACTTTCCTTATCTACCTCGACTTCCTTAACTTCATCCTTAGGTTCATTATTTTCCTCACTCCTATCAATTGGTCTAGTAGTGACAACGTTGACGAAGTGGACATGTTTGGATGAAGAAGGGTCCTTGATTTGGGGTCCGCTATTAGTGGTCCTAGCGTCCTTATGTGGAGGTGATATCACTTGGTTTGTAAGGGCCTTCAATAAGTTGTCAATCTTATTGGTCATCTCTACTTGTTGTTGATTAAATTCGGATGTGAATTTAGCTATACGAGCTTCTTGAGATGCCATAAAATTGGACATCAATCCTTCAAAGTTATTGGTACTACCATAGTTGTTAGAGAGATTATTGTTGAAGGTACGGTTCGAGGAAGGACCGTTGGGTTGAAAACGATTAGGTGGGTTGGAAGAATTGTTTTGGGACACGTTTTTGTTTGACTTCCACCTAAGGTTTGGGTGATTTTTCCATGAGGGGTTGTATGAATCACCGTAAGGGTTTGGCTCGGGTTTGAAAGTGTACCACTTGTCTCCCGCTCAGTCGGTACGCGAGGATGCGTAGTCCGCAAAAGCTTGTTCGAGGAGTTCCATGCAATCACGAGTGTCGTGGGGACCACTACATAATTCGCACGGAGAAGTGATTTTATTCACTTGGCTTGATGGGTTGGGAGCCTCATAGGATTTCATAAGAAACTTGACTTGGTCTTCAAGTTCTATGATCCTACGGTCGGAAGTGCTTGAATTATTCGAAGGCAAAGATATTGCCTTGACCGTCTTATTCAAATCACGGGGATCATTCCAACTTTCGTTGTCCTATAGAGCAAAATCTTCTAGGAGATCCCATGATTGTTCCGCACTTAGATCACGTAGCTTGCCACCGGCCGCTTGGTCAATTGTTTGCCTCGTGTTGATATTGATATGGTCATAGAAGATTTGGACATGGAGCCAAAGGTCTATGCCAAGGTGAGGGACTTTTTGGAGTAAGTCCCTGAATTGAGTCCGTGCCTCGTAGAGGGTTTCGCCTTGGCATTGTTGGAACGCCAAGATATCATTCCTTAGCTTGGTAGTTCTCCTCGGTTTGGAAAAATTACGCAAGGAAACGAGTTGTGAGATCATCCCAAGAGGTGATGGATTCTGCGGGTAGACGCTCTAGCCACTGACTAGCATGGTCTCGCAGAGAGAATTGGAAGAGACGTAATCGGGTAGTCTCTCGAGTTTCAACATCAAGGTCTATGGAATCTACGATTTTTAGGAAATCCTTGAGATTTTGATTTGGATCTTCAGAACGAAGTCCATGGAATGCGCATCCGCTTTCCACCAACCGGATGGTGTCGGATCGCAAAGGAGTGACATTGGCTCCTTGATTGAGCTCAATGGTGTATATGATGGATCTTGTAGAAAGTATAGATGTTAAGCCAATTCTCAAAAACTATCCCAAGTGAGTTCTCGAAACTTAGGTTGTTGAAATTCTCGAAAGTCAGTCAAAGTGCAATAGTTCTCGAAAAGTTTGAAATATCTCGAAAGTATTTGTGAGATATTGAAAAAATGTTCTCGATAATGTTTTCTCGATAAATGCAAATTATCGAGATCACAGAAACTTATGAAACCCACAAAGTTCTCGAATGAATTGAAAAAGGATTTCGAAAACTACACAATTGGCGAAAACATAGAGAGTTCTCAATAATTATGTTGTTTTCTCGAAAGTTTTCAATTTTTCGAAAAGATGTCCAAAATTTTCGAGATTATACAATAACGAAAATATCCAACGAGTCGAAGTGTTTTCTTTCTTATACAAGAGAGAAAAGCACTGAGTAAGCAATGATATCAGAAATGGAGCAAGTCTACGTGTTCTCGAAAGTTTGGGGCTTTAGTGTTCTCGATAATGGGCAGATTTTTATTTTTGTTAAAAGCAATCCAAAACACGTTTTTAATCCAAGAATCTTGTACAACTAACCTTAAAATGATGAAATCTTAAGGAAAGTTGCAAACTTGACAAATTTTTCAAAAATTTAAAAATTCTCGAAAGATAGTACAAATTTCGAATCTTTGAGTTTTTGAGAAAAAGTTTGAAACTTTTTGTTTGTAATGATTTGTAGCACAAGTTTGTAAACAAATCTGGGATAGAAACCACGAAACAAACAAAAAAGAAAAAAATTTCCCAAAAAATACGAGACTAAAAATGGTTTTTGGTTCGAAATAAACAAAAAACAATCTTCCACACCTTCTTCTAGCGAATGATACCACTTGTTAGGTCCTAAGTTTATGAATACACAAGTATATTTTAGAGAGAGAAAGTTAGAGAGAGAAATTAGAGAGAAAGGAGAGGATGGAAGGAACTATGTGTAAAGAGAAAGATGAAATCACATTGAACCAACAACCTCAAATGAGGTTTTACATAGTATTTATAGGAGAGGAAGCTAGGGCTTCCTTCCTTTCTTATTCTAAACTAAAAGAGCTAGGCCCATGGGCTTACTTCATAAGCCTAGACATTATAACTAATATATAAGCCTTGATATTAAGCAACCTATTTCATAAACTATGATCGACACTTGATAATACGTGAAACGTGTTCCTAACAAGGATTCATTCGACCTAGTTCTTCACCATGGGGAGCTCCGGTATTGTTTGTGAAGAAGAAAGATGGATCGTTCAGGATGTGCATTGATTACCGTGAGTTGAACAAGTTGACAGTGAAGAACCGCTACCCGTTACCAAGGATTGATGATCTGTTTGATCAGTTGCAAGGATCGAGTTACTACTCCAAGATAGAATTGAGGTCCGGTTACCACCAACTCAGAGTTCGGGAAGAGGATATTCCCAAGACAGCATTCAGGACCCGTTATGGTCACTATGAATTTCAAGTTATGCCGTTTGGTTTGACCAACATGCCTGCAATATTTATGGATCTCATGAACCGAGTATGCAAGCCTTATTTGGATAACTGTGTGATAGTCTTCATCGACGATATTTTGATTTACTCCAATAGTGAGGAAGAACTCAAGCGACACTTGGCGACGATTCTTAAGCTACTCAAGGATGAGCAGTTATACGCGAAGTTCTCGAAATGCGAATTCTGGATTCACAAGGTACAATTTTTAGGCCATGTGATTGATAGTGAAGGATTGCATGTGGATCCNCTTCATCGACGATATTTTGATTTACTCCAATAGTGAGGAAGAACTCAAGCGACACTTGGCGACGATTCTTAAGCTACTCAAGGATGAGCAGTTATACGCGAAGTTCTCGAAATGCGAATTCTGGATTCACAAGGTACAATTTTTAGGCCATGTGATTGATAGTGAAGGATTACATGTGGATCCCGCAAAGACTGAGGCTATTGAGAAATAGGCAACGCCTGTTAACGCCACAGAAATTCGTCAATTTCTAAGATTGGCTGGGTATTACAAGAGATTCATTGAGGGATTCTCCGAGATATCCAAACCGTTGACTATGTTGACTCACAAAGATAAGAAGTACGAATGGGGAAAGGAAGAAGAGAAAGCGTTTTAGATTTTGAAGCAGAAGCTTTGTAGTGCACCGATATTGGCTTTGCCAGATGGAGTGGAGGATTTTGTGGTTTATTGTGATGCTTCGTATCAAGGGTTAGGAGCAGTTTTGATGCAACGAGGGAAGTTATGGCTTATGCTTCCCGACAGCTTAAGACTCATGAGGAGAAGTATACCACTCATGATTTGGAATTAGGAGCCGTGGTTTTTGCACTTAAGTTGTGGAGACACTATCTTTACGGTACGAAGTGTGTTGTTTTTACCGATCACAAGAGTTTACAGCATATTTTGGATCAGAAGGAGTTGAACATGCGACAGCGACGATGGTTAGAGACGTTGAGCGATTATGATTGTGAGATTCGATATCATCCAGGAAAGGCTAACGTTGTAGCTGATGTCTTGAGCCGCAAGGAACGTTTGAAACCGTTACGTGTTTGAGCTTTAGTTTTGACGATCAATTCGAATCTACCCGCCCAGATTCTACAAGCTCAATAGGAAGTCGTAAGACAAGGAGATATCAAGGAAGAGAAACTTGATGGGATGATTAAGAAAAAGAAGTTGGAGAAACTATCAGATGGAACTTTGTGTTATAAAGGAAGAAGTTAGGTGCCATTGTTTGGAGGACTGAGAGATTTGATTATGCTTGAGTCTCATAAGTCAAAGTATTCTATTCACCCAGGATCTGATAAGATGTATCAGGATGTGAGGAAGTTATATTGGTGGACCAATATGAAGGCTGAAATTGCCGATTATGTCTGTAAGTGTCTTACCTGTGCCAAGGTAAAAGCCGAACATCAAAAACTATCTGGTCTGCTAGAGCAACCCGAGATCCCAGAATGGAAATGGGAGAGGATTACGATGGATTTTATCACCAAGCTACCTAAGACTACTACTTGATTTGATGCTATTTGGGTAATAGTCGACCGATTGACGAAATCTGCTCACTTCTTGCCGATCAGGGAGAACTACAGCATGGATAAGTTGACTAGGCTCTATGTGAAAGAGATAGTTTCTCGACATGGAGCCCCAGTGTCTATTATCTCCGATAGAGATAGCAAGTTTACTTCGAACTATTGGCATTCGCTCCAGGATTCGTTTGGATCGCATCTCGATATGAGTACCGCTTACCATCCACAGACCGATGGTCAAAGCGAGAGAACCATTCAGACTTTGGAAGATATGCTTCGCGCGTGTGTGATATATTTCGGGAATGGATGGGATGTCCATTTTCCGTTGGTTGAGTTTTCCTACAACAACAGTTATCATGCGAGTATTAAGGCTGCACCCTTTGAGGCACTTTATGGTCAAAAGTGTCGTTCACCCATTTGTTGGGATGAAGTGGGAGAAGCACAACTTATTGGTCCGGATTTGGTCCGTGAGACGACTGAGAAGATTGCTCAGATTAAAGAGCGATTGAAAGTAGCTCGTAACCGTCAGAAGAGTTACGCGGATGTGAGGCGTAAACCCCTGGAGTTTCAGGTTGGAGATCGGGTTATGTTGAAGGTATCGCCTTGGAAAGGTGTGATCCGGTTTGGTAAGAGAGGAAAGTTGAATCCTCGATATATTGGACCTTTCAAGATTTTGGAAAGGATTGGTCCCGTAGCTTATAAGCTGGAATTGCCACCCGAGCTCAGTAGGGTTCACCCTACTTTCCACGTGTCGAATTTGAAGAAGTGTTTGACTGATGAGACTGCGGTGATTCCTCTTGAGGAGATTGAGATTGATGAAAAGTTGCATTTTGTTGAAAAGCCTGTTGAGATTATGGATCGCGAGGTTAAGCGATTGAAGAAGAGTCGTATTCCTCTTGTGAAAGTTCGTTGGAATTCCAAGAGAGGACCTGAGTACACTTGGGAACGCGAGGATGAATTTAAACGCAAGTACCCAAGCCTTTTCAAAACCAGAACTGGTGACTTAAACTAAATCCGGGACGGATTTCTAAATATGATGTATTTTATGTAACACCTGGTACTTTTCCTAAAACCTATTTCTAGCCAAATATCTATTTTCGTACCTGAGATACTTTTAAACTTTTAATGAATGTTATTTGGGCTTGAGAAACGTGAGGTATATTTGGAAACGAGAACTTTATTCCTTGATTGACTCAGCACAACCTAGAAAACTCGAATGGTATTGCATTTGCCGAATTATTTGAATTATATTGAGTTTGAGAAAAACTTTGAAGTTTATGCTTGATTTTATTGGAAAAATAATTTCGTGAACAATGGCGCAAGTTTCGTAATTTTTCGAGTCCGTTTGNTTTAAACTTTTAATGAATGTTATTTGGGCTTGAGAAACGTGAGGTATATTTGGAAACGAGAACTTTATTCCTTGATTGACTCAGCACAACCTAGAAAACTCGAATGGTATTGCATTTGCCGAATTATTTGAATTATATTGAGTTTGAGAAAAACTTTGAAGTTTATGCTTGATTTTATTGGAAAAATAATTTCGTGAACAATGGCGCAAGTTTCGTAATTTTTCGAGTCCGTTTGGTCTATCGTTTGAGCCCCGAACCGTTTTTACAAGAAGCATTGCTACGTTGACAAGAAGGACCCCTGAGATATTTACCTTTTTCCCCCATACACTTTCAATACTTACAACCCTAGCCTACACCTTTTTATATATATACCCATCATTTTTATTTTTCCCCATTTTCCACAAATAAAACACACACACACCCACCGGCCACAAAATCCGGTCACCCACACACCCACATACCCGCCGGCCACAAATTCCGGCCACCGGAATATTTTCTGGCCACCTATAAAAATCGGGACGTCCCCGTTCTGGTTGTACAAGCCGATTTAATCAAAACTATCCCGAACACCCCTAACCCACCACCACCGCCGCACCGTTTTGTTAATTTTCTTTTATTTATTTATAAACCTTAAAAATATTAAAAATAATATTTTTCGAATTAAAAATTTTAAAAATAATATTTTCCGAAAATCTTTTATTAAATCCGAAAATTTTATAAATTTTTATATATTTTTGTTTATTTTACCGAAAATATTTTTATAAAAATAATTTTATAAATTTTACATTTATTTATTTATTCTACCGAAAGTTATTTAAAATAAATATACATTTTTTATTTATTTATTTATTTTAATTTTCATCCGAAATTATTTTTATAAAA
>LBNU01028992.1:46891-57300 GCA_014162995.1 Artemisia annua
CAAGAGATTTCGATAACTTCTGTTCACATTTTCTCGATAATATATGAAAAGATCTCGAAACTTTATTTTCTCGAAAACTTTAATGAGATATTTCAAAATCTTCCAAGATTTTCTCGAAACCGAAAAGATCTCGACAATTTTGAAAGATCTCGAAAAAGTTTTGGAGAAAAGATTTCGATAAATTTTCTCGAAAAATTTTCTCGAAAAAATTCTTATACAAGAATTTTTCGAAATCTTTGAAGTCGTACGTTTTGTGAGAAATCTTTGTATCTTTTGAATGAAGCCTGTATGTAGAATGATAAACGACAGTTAGATACTCAATTAGGCAACACATAAAAGATTTCGAAGAGTAACGAGACCTCAAATTATCTAGAACTTTATTAACGAGAAATCATGTAGTGAAACCACTCAATTACATCAATTAACACATATTAGAACACATTCTACCAGTTTAATTAGACTCATAAACACACAAATGAAAAGCCCCAAATTGTACATGAACCCTAATTATCTAGATCTTGCTTACTGATGAATTGGAACAATTAACAAGCATAGACAAGTAATAGACACATAAACAAGCAAATCCCACTAATAATATCCACAAAAACATCACACATTCACAAAGACCCAATTCGACATAAACCCTAGTTTTCGAAATCAATTCCTACGTGAAAACTGTTATGATTAGATAATATGGACATGATTATATGACGTTTAGAGACAGAAGCCCTATGATATCTAAACCTAAAACATAATTATACGTGAGGAACTAAATTATCGAAAACCCTAGTTCTTAAAATCATGATTACACGAAATCTAGCCATTGAAAATACAATTGGTTGAAAACCATTTGTTAAAATGAGCCATAGATTACGAATTCACTTACGGTTTTGAGATCAAGAACACTGATTGATGGATTGAAGTTGAGCCGTTTGATATAAAAAGGTGTGTTTGTTTTTGTGTTTTGATTTTGTGAAATAAGAAAAAACGGGGGGGGGGGTGTTTGTTTTGTTTAGTTTTTGAAAACTTTATAACAACTTGGCAAGTTTAGTCCCTAAACTTCATGCAAAACCATATAACATGTCCTAATGAAATAATTTAACGGTAAAAGTAATGACAGTTAATTGTAAATGCATATTAGGCAGACAAAGAAGTAAAAGTGAAGAAAGAAATGATACGAGATAACCTTTGACGATCCACCATTGCAAAGAAACATCATAACTACAAAGAAATATGCAAGTACACATGTTTGCACAAGATTTTGAAATTTTGAAGAACATTTTCTCCCCCTCAACACTTGGTGTGAAAATTTTGAAGTTTTTGATAAACCAAGGTGTTGACGAAGATGGTATACATGCATATGAAAAACAAGACAAAATAAAATAAAATAAAGGTAAATAAAATGTAACATCTTTTTGGAATTTTATGAAGGTTTTTTGATTTTGTATTTTGTTTTTGATAAATAAATTTGAAAAATACTGAAAGGTTTGATTAAATCTACTCAAAAGTAAGAAGCTTTCGCTCCTTATATTAGGATTGTGGCACTGAAGCGTACCACAGGGTCCTTTCTTTACAAAGTGCGGGTTGTACACTGTTATTTGTGCACAAGCCTTAGTAATTACAAATCAAACAATATTATAAACATATTGAAATTTGTGTACCAGAAGTATGGGAGCTGAGCTAAGCATTGAAGACTGTGAACTTTGGATCAGGTCGGTGAAATGTGAAGACCGGAAATGATGGTCGAACACCGATATAGCTTTCCAACCTTCTTATCTGTTGTCGTCGATATAGCCTTTCTTCAATCGTATGGACAAAGTTTCTGAAATCTGCGTCCATTAGCTTTCCACGTAGTTGCTCTTCCCTCTTTCAACCTCTTCTTTTCATCCTCCAATCTTTCTGCTAACCCATTACGAACTCGTTGAAGTGTGACATCACAAAACTTCGGAATCTCATCGAACCTCATGAAACGAAGCAAATTCTTGCTGTTGAGGTAGATGACTCCAAATGCTGGTTGTTGTACGAGAGAGTATTGTGACATCCCGATGATTTCATTAATCAAGAGTTGTGGTGCAGTAAGGTTGATGGTGTTCTGATAACTTTCCACTCCCAGCTGAAGATCTTCCACTCTTTCTTGAACAATTAATCGTCTGATGTGAAGTAGGAGAGATTCGATGAAGTTGTACTATGTGTCTTGTTCAAAGTTGAGCAGCTTTCCTTGAACTTTCAGTAGATACATATCTTCAATGTCGTTCAGGTTCAAATCTCGGAATTCTGCTTCACAAAACTTGTACTTCTTCTCGTCTGTTCTCTTGACGACGATTTCTTTCAAGAAGGCGTAGTTGAATTTCTTCTCTTCCACGATCTCCAGTATGGCAACGATACGAAGCGGTTGCTTCACATTCTCACTGGACTTGAGATGTAGTCTGTGGGTGTAGCCAAGCTTTCGTTTTTCCGGCCAGTGTTGAATACCGAGAAGAGCGTCCCTGTTGTATTGGACAACTGATTTGCAGTAGATTGGTGCGTGCTCTTCAATGTCTGGTAATTCATATCGGGCGGCTGGAATTGAAAGTGTGAGTGAGGATGCATATCGTTCCTTGGAGGTCTCGTGTGCATGCTGAAGGTATTGGAAGTCGTTGTTGAAGAAGCGTCGGTAGGGGATCTTAGGTTTTTCTGGAAACCCAAGTAGAGGTAGTGGTTTTGTCCAGTCTGTGAAGTAAGGTTTCTTCGTTTCAGTATCGACATTCGATTCAGGGTTAAGCCAGTCGAACGAGCCAGATAAAGCACAGGCTATGTTCTCCATGTGGTAATCGAGTTCTACCTTGTTCCCTTATCTCTTCTTGAGAAAGTCCATTGCTTCACGATTAATCCGCTTCAGTTCAGTCTTCGACAACCTTTCAACTTGTAAACCTGACATAATACTCTTAGTCATCTGCAAAGTATTACCCGGTAATGGTTCGTCGGTCTCAAGCGGTGGTTGTGGTTTGATCATTGTTGTTAGCCAATCAGAGTCACGAGCTTCGTCCACATTTATCCATGAGAATTGAGTAGTCTTTTTCTTCTGCTTCTTTGACTTTGAGGACTTCTTCTTCTCTTTTGGTGATGATGGACCGGTTTGAAATTCAGGAATTTCTAATTCGGGTATTGTTGTTTCTTGTACTTCCTGAGTATCAAACGGTTGAAGTATGAATGGTGCCTCTGATTGTGTCGGTCCGGTGCCGGATGCAGGAGCTCTTTGTTTGGAAGGAGGAGCCTTAAAAGTCTTGTGGGGCTGCTGTGATGAAGCTGGTGCTTCTGACTTCTTTGACTTCTTGCTTTTCGGATCTGAGTTAGGATCATCATCTTTTCTTTGTCATTTGTGTTTACCGGCAGCTTCCTTGCAAGATTCTTTTGAGGCAATGGCTTGAAGTGCCTCGAACATCGTTGATTCTTCAGGTGTCTTATCCTCCTTGTTTCTAAGCTTGACAGCTAACAGTGGTTGTAGTTGTTCAGTAGATAGATCTTCCGGTGGTGGAGGATCCCTGTTAGTGCGAAGGTAAAATGGAGTTGACTCAAGCATTCTTTCAATGTTGTGCTTGATCCTGGTATTCAACTTAGATCGAATCGGCTCAATAAGCGCAGACACAGCCGGTTCAGTTATTGCAGCGAGATTTTCGTTGAGATATTCTGTTGTGTACTCTTTGATCATCCCGTCCATGTCGGCATGTAGAACTTTGTCGACAAGTTCACTCGCATCCTGAAGATCTTTGACTTGTGAAGTCAAAGTTTTGACCTGTTGTGAGAGCAGTTGTACTTGGTCATTAAGATCTCCAGTTGGCTGTTGCGTCTCCTTCTTTTTCTTCTTTGCCAAATCAAGAGCTTTCTTGATCCGCTTTGATGCTGTCAAAGCTGCTTTGCCTCCCTTCTTCTTCTTGTCTGATTTGCCTTTGGATGTTTTCTTTGCTGGTGGTGGTGATGAGTGATGTGATGATGATGATGAAGATGATTTGTGCTCGGGTTCTGATGGAGGAGGTGAGGGATCCCTTGGAGGTGTTCCTTTTGGAGTCGGGGGATTCTTTGAAGATGAGTGCGGAGGACTGTTGATATATTGATCAGTGTCAATGAGGTCTTCGTCTTGATCGAGTCCACGAAGCAGTCTATCCGTCTCTTCCTTAGCTTTCCTCTTGATTTCCTCGTCTCTCTGAACTTTAGCAATGAATTCGGGTGTGATGTACTCTGTCTGCTCTTGCTCTTCCTCTGTAGCTTCTTCCATGACGATGTTCCCTTCAGTGTCACGTTGTTCGTTTTCGGTCTGAGGAACTATAGTGCTACTTGAGCCAGCCTCATGTCCTGGAAGATTTGTCGGTGTTTGATGAGGTTGTGGATGTTGGAGATTGAGTAGTACAGCTGCCCTGAATTCTTTCTCTTCCTGCTTCTTTTCAGCCCTGGTGTCGACAATGATACTCTTCAGTTTACGTTTGTCAACCAGTGGCTCTGCAGTAGGTTCATCTTCTGCTTCTTCATCACGAGCAGCATCACTTGGTTCATTGATGGTAATTCCCGTGCCTTTTCTTTGTTCTTGCTCAGCAGTTTCCTTGCTTAATTGTTTAGTCAGTTCAAGCCCTGGAAACTCTTCTTCTTCATCAAGTTGTTCTTCTTGGTCATCTGGAGCCTTTGACCTTCTTACATAGTCTGCTTCGTCATCAGATTCGGAGCCGAACTCAGAGTCGGTTTCCGTTTCAGATGATGAAGCTGACGGTTCATCCTGAGGAATCTGCTTAGGTGCAGCTTTCCTTCTTGGTCTGGTGGGTGGCTTTTGAGCAGGCTTTGGTTGTTGGGAGGTTGTAGTACTGCTCGTGCTACCGGACTTGCCACCCCTCTTGCTTCGGGTTCGGACAATAGTTGCTGGTTCATCTTCTTTCTCATTGAAGCCAACTCTCCCAGCCTTGAATGCTTTATCATAGATTTTGAAGTTCTGAGTTTTTCTGATTTCGTCATCCAAGAAATGATCTGGGATTCTCATGCCTTTGGTTCTTGGAATGAACCTGATGGACTTGACAAAGGAAATCTTTGGGTCTTCATTGAATATGTCTTTCGGTTCTGTCCTGTCGTGCATCCTCTTGATGAAGTCAGGGGTTTTCTCACAGAAGTATGCTATGAGTAGTTTGGTGAACCTAATGAACGGGATCACGGTCCTGTCACGATCAGTATGAATGTGATGGAGCATGTCGCTCATTATTGGTGCAGCAAAGTTAATCGGTGTCATGGTCATCATTCCCCAGAATACTTGCATGTGTTCTACCCTTGGATGCTCATGACCACTCCTTCTTCCTGAGATGGATCTGACAATCAGCATGTAGAAAGTTCTCCATGGTTGCGGCAGATATTTGACATTGAATTTTGAGAGAAGTGTGAGTGATTCATTATCAGGAATATCGTATCCAAGATCAATGAAGTAGTCAAGGATTTCCAGTTCAGTCAGCATCGGATGATATTCGTTGTAAGTTGGTAACATGAGAGCTTCACGAAGAGTATCATAATCAATGGTGTATTGTTGACGGTCCAGCATGACGGTAAAGGATTTGTCGTCCAAATTGGCCTTAGCAGTGTGCCAGAACTGATGGATGTAGAAGATTGGTACAGATGTGGATTTGGTGAGCAAAGGCTTGCATGGATGAGCCAGAAGAATGTTCTTGACAATCTTGCATGTGTCATCAGGTATACTAAGTTTGTTGAAGTCGATGCGAAGATTGTTCTGATCTATGCCTACATTGTAGTCAGCAGGGAGGACTTCACCAAGTGCAAGTAGTGGGAGGTTCTGTTGTTGTGGAACTGATTCAGTGTGTTGAGCCATTTGTGTTCTGAAAGTGTCATGTCATGAAATCAAACATCCAGATACGTTAGTTATTAGTCCGAGTTCACGTTTGATATTCAAAGACATATATGTTGCAATCATGGTTCAGTTAATTAATATGTGATTAATAAAGGTATTATTATTAACATGTAACTTAGATGATATATCATTTAATGCACATAAGTTATTTGGTGACATGTTTAATAACACAATACAATCACAAGTTAACTAACATTCTCACAATACACATATTCATGAGGATTCATTCAATATACAAGTTTTCGAAAAGTTACAATCACTTGAATACTCAAAAATTATGCAATACATGATCTCGAAAATATGACCAACAAAGTTCTCGAAAACTGTCACTAATGAAGATCTAGATAACTTTTGTGCTGGAAAGATCTCGATAAATTTCCATAGGAAAGATCTCGATAAATTTACTGTTCCAAAAGTTCTCGATAATTCTTAGTAAAAGATCTCGATAACTTCATTTCATATTTTCTCGATAATTTATGAAAGATCTCGACATTTTCATTTTCTCGAAAACTTTATTGAGATATTTCAAAATCTTCTAAGATTTTCTCGATAACGAAAAGATCTCGAAAATTTTGAAAGATCTCGAAAAGTTTATGAGAAAAGTTCTCGAAAATTTTTCTCGAAAAAATTCTTATACAAGAATTTTTCGAAATCATTGAAGTCGTACATTTATCTGTGAGATCTTTGAATCTTTTGAATGAAACCTGTATATTGAATGATAAACATCAGTTAGAATCACAATTAGGCATCATACAAAAGATCTCGAAAAAATTACGAGACCTAATATTATCTAGAACATGTAAGGTGAGAATTCATGTTGTATAACCAATGAAAAACATCAATTAACACATACAAGAACACGTATTAGCAGTTTAATTAGACTCTATAACACTTATATGAAAAGCCCTAAATCGAACAAGAACCCTAATTATCTAGAACATGCAATCTGTAGATATGGAGCAATTAACAAGCACATACATGTAATAAACACATAAACAAACAAATCCCACCAATAAAATACACAAAAACATCACACAATCACAAAAACCCAATTCGACATAAACCCTAGTTTTCGAAATCAATCCAAACATGTTAACTGTTATAATTAGGTGTTAGGGATATGATTAGATAACGTTTAGTAACAAAAGCCCTATGATATCTTAACCTAGAACACATTATCACGTATGAATCAAGATTTTCGAAAAACCTAGAACTATAAATCGAAATTTCATAAAATCTAGCCATTAAAAAACTAATTGGTTGAAAACCATTCGTTATAATAAGCCAAAGATTAGTAATTCACTTACGGTTTGACGAATTTGAACACGGATTGTAAGTTTGAATTTGAGCCGTGTGATATGAAAGGGTTTGTTTGTTTTTGGTTTTTGATTTTGTGAAGAGAAAAACGGGGGGTGTTTGTTTTGTGTAAGTTTTTTGAAACTTTATTACAACTTGGCAGATTTAGTCCCTAGACTACAAATTAAACCATATAACATGTCCTAATGTAGTTATTTAACGGTTAATGGTAACGACAGTTAATGGTAAATGCATATTAGGCAAACAAAGAAGTAAAAGTGAAGAAAGAAATGATACGAGATAACCTTTGACGATCCACCATTGCAAAATAACATCATAACTAAAAAGAAATATGCAAGTACACATGTTTGCACAAGATTTTGAAATTTTGAAGAACATTTTCTCCCCCTCAACACTTGGTGTGAAAATTTTGAAATTTTTGATAAACCAAAGTGTTGACGAAGATGGTGTACATGCATATGAAAAACAAGACAAAATAAAATAAAATAAAGGTAAATAAAATGTAACATCTTTTTGGAATTTTTTGAAGATTTTTTGATTTTGTATTTTGTTTTTGATAAATATTTACAAAGATAGTTTTGGTATTTGACTCGGTTAATTATTTTCAAGAAAAGATTTAAGATCATCCGGAGTCAAACACCGCATACCAATCCGGTGAACTAGCTCAGTAAACCTTCCCGGGGGTAGTGGTTTTGTGAACAAGTCTGCCAGTTGGTATTCTGTACCCACAAAATATAACTCAATTGTACCCTTTTCAACATGCTCCTTGATGAAGTGATAACGGAGATCAATGTGCTTAGACTTTGAATGCAGAACCGTGTTGCACGAGATCGCTATCGCACTTTTCGAGTCACAGTACATCGGAATCTTGTTGAATAAGTAACCGTAGTCCATTAGTTGTGTACGCATCCAAATGACTTGTGCACAGCAGGCAGACATGGCAACATATTCAGCTTCTGTTGACGATAGTGATGTGCAATCCTGCTTCTTTGATTGCCAAGACACGAGTTTATCTCCTAGAAACTGCAAACCACCAGAAGTACTTTTGCGTGTATCCATACACCCTGCATGATCAGCGTCTGAAAAAGCTATTAGTTCAAAACCGGAATCCTTCGGATACCAGATCCCCAAATTAATGGTTCCCTTTACGTATCGAAGGATTCTCTTAGCCTCATTGAGGTGACGTTCAGTTGGACTGGACTGATAGCGAGAGCACATAAATACAGCAAATACAATATCCGGTCTACTAGCGGTGAGATACATCAGTGACCCAATAATACTTCGGTACTTTGTGGGGTCAACTGGTTTCCCATTTGGATCCGCATCTAACTTAGTTGTGTTAGCCATAGGAGTATTGTAAGTATCACAACTGGTCATTCCATGTTTCTTAATTATCTCAAGAGCGTATTTGGACTGATTTAGGAAAATTCCACGGGGAGACTGATGAACTTGTAGTCCCAAAAAGAACGTAAGTTCACCCATCATTGACATTTCAAAATTTTGTTTCATTAATCTGGCAAAAGCGTTTGAGTACTTTTTGTTTGTAGAGCCAAAAATAATGTCATCGACATATATTTGCACAATTAAAACATTCTTCCCGTGTTTTTGAATAAACAAAGTTGGATCTAGTAAACCTTTAGTAAAAGAATTAGCAAGCAAGAAAGCAGTAAGTTTATCATACCACGCCCTGGGGGCTTGTTTGAGACGATAGAGAGCCTTCTTAAGTCGGTAGACATGATTTGGGTGCTCTGGGTCGACAAATCCCTCTGGCTGACTAACGTATACCTCCTCACGTAGTTGACCGTTCAGAAATGCAGTTTTCACATCCATTTGATAAACGACCATGTTTTTGTGAGAAGCGTATGCTAAAAATATTCGAACAGCTTCGAGTCTAGCCACTGGTGCAAAAGATTTCTCAAAGTCAATACCTTCCTCTTGAGTATATCCTTTAGCTACCAAACGTGATTTGTTGCGAATAACATTGCCTTCTGCGTCCAACTTGTTTTTCCAAATCCATTTTAGCCCAATGACATAAAATCCATCCGGTCGTTCAACTAATTCCCAAACTTCAAGACGTTTGAATTGGTTGAATTCCTCTTGCATTGATTCAATCCAGTTATCGTAAGTGAGAGCTTCTTTAATATTTTTCGGTTCTTCATGACAAACTGTTAGAGCAAAAATGCAATGTTCGGTATCAGAATGAAGTTTTTGTCTAGTCATAACTGGAGCTGTTGGATGACCAATAATGTTGACAATTGGATGGTCACGAGTCTAGTGATGTGTTGAAGGGTGAGGGTTATGAAACTACTGCATATTAGTTGGTTCCAAGTTGCGTGTTGACGACTCAACAATATCAGAAAGGTTCGGAGTCGGAGCAAACGGATTGAAGAACGCGTTTGGATCATAATTTGCAGGTTCGGGTACTTGTTGTTGGTTCAGATCTTCAGTTGGGTTGTCGGTGTTGGAAGCGGTTTGTTCTTCTATTGTTGGTGATTCAGTCGGGGGTGCATCGGGTGTTACTATTGTAGTTGTAGTAACCGTTGTATCAAGTACTTGAATATTATCAGGTTGAGTAGCGGAACTAGTGGATACATCGGGTGCACGTGTCTCAAATGAATCATCGAACAAGGGAGAAAACAATGTTTCCAATTCTCGACGAGTTAGTGACAACGGTTCAGCTGCAGAATCTGGAAAGTTTAGACGGTTGGTTGCGGGTCCTAAGCTGTTTTGTTCAGAAGCCATTTCTGTGAGCTCATCGAAATTAGCATGGATAGTCTCCTGAATTTCTCTAGTACGACGGTTGTAGATTCTAAAACCTATGGAGTTTTCACAATATCCAATAAAGATACCGATGTCAGCCTTTGCCTTAAGCTTTCCAAGATCATCACGATCATTATTCAGATAACAAAGAGATCCAAATACATGAAAGTGTTGTATGTTGGGCTTTCGTTTGTGAACAATTTCATACGGTGTGACTTTGTGACGTTTATTGATCATACAACGATTTTGGGTGTAACATGCGGTGGTATAACACCCCCATTTTCAGGATTGCAGCGGAAGGGACATGGGGTGCTATATATCGATCACATAGTACAAACATAATAAACAAGTTTCATACAAGAAATATTTAATAAACATACACCTTAAAAGGTTATTTAAGTTTTACAAGAGGTCCCAAAAGTTTACAAAGTTTGAAAGTACATAAGATATTAAAAGTCTT
>LBNU01028992.1:61406-88734 GCA_014162995.1 Artemisia annua
ATGAACATGTTCCCACATTGCCTTAGCAGTTTTCTGAGCATCAACACTGCGAAATATTGGATTAGGTATACCTTGCAGAATGTAAATCATGGCATATTCATCAGCTTCTTTGTGAAGTACTTGTTCTGCAGTAAGTTGAGCATCAGTAAGAGGTCTGTATGATTCCGGTATGGGTGGATTAGCATTAGGATCACCAGGGACATGGGTAGTCGGTGTTACAAATGGGCCTTCATTGATAACTTGTCTCATGTATTTGCTATGTGGTTTCTTGAGTTCAAGAAATCTTAGGAATCCTCCACCATTTCCAATGCAACAAATCACTCAACCGTCGAAACAATTGTGTCATGATGCACTTTTATTCTTCATATTTGATCTAACTTTGTTGCATTGGAAATGGTAGAGGTTGAGGCAGTTGTTGATGTTGATGCATCATGACATGTTGTTGAGAGACCATTTGATTATATGGATATGATTGTTGAGGTTGTTGTTGTTGAAATTGTTGTTGTTGTTGACGAAACAATTGTGTTTGATGATAGGGTTGCTGATGATGAAAGTTGTAGTACGGTGGTTGAGACATGATGAAATACTTGTGTGTAAATGGATCTTGTAGAAGGTATAAGTTTTATGACAATTTTCGAAAACTTTCTGTCAAGAAATTTTCGATAAATTTTTCATAAAGAAAATTTTCGATAATTTTACAAAGCACAATTTTCTCGATAAAATTTTCTCGATAACCAGAAGAGTTTCGAAATCTTTTGAATGCAAAATTATCGAGAACTTTTTTAAAGAAGAGAAGATGAAGAAGAGCAGTTCACCAAAACCAAAACCAAATACCAAACTCAAACGTGACCTCAGTTCTTATACATCATCGGCCATGAATCTTAAACGACAAAAACATTGACAGCAGCCTACCAACATCAAAAATCCATCACTAGCTAAACCTCTCAGTCCCTCCTCAACACTCACAATCAATTATAAAGACTCAAACAAAGAAAGTATTATTGACAAAGATCTCAGTTTCGTTTTCTTTGTGTATCCCTCATGAGAATACAAGACCTTTCAAGATCTTTAACAAGAAAACTTGTCATCATCGATCTATTTTATTGAAGCAAATCAGAAAAACAACAAAAACACAACAACAATTGATGAACCTACCGTGACCCTCCAAAGGATCTTGAAGCATTCAAAGGGCTTTCTTGATTCGACTTGTGCTGCAACTGTCAACAAGGCTACGGTTTGGTTGAGTTCGGATTGAAGATGTTATGGAGATGTGTTTGTGTTTGTGATCTTCTATGGGTTTATGTGACTGATATTAGATGAGTTCTTGATGAGCTTTGATTTGGTGATGATTAATTGAGATGATGAGTTGAGAGCGTTTAAGTGAGAAGGAAGAGATGGCTGGCGGATGAGTTAACTGTGTGCAAGATTAGGTTTACTAATGTTTTTTTTGGTGAGAGGAGAATATGAGATGTGGTAGGCGGATGGATTTGTGTAGGGTTTTCAAATGACACCATCTTAGGGCAATAGTCTTTTTAACCGTATATATTTTTATATGGATTTGGATTGGGTATAAATTACACTAGATTGGGCCACGTGAATTACTTTTGGACTTGGGCCAAAAGTCTATGGACTAATGGTGGATTGGGTTTGCGTATTTGCATGAACTGAAATAAGACACATTGGGTTTAAATGTTATTAGTCAAATGTATTTTTATACATTGTGTTAATTTTAGTAAAATGTCTAGCTTAAATGAGTGGTATTTTTGTTGTTGCAAATGTTCACGGGGATACGGATACATTTTTTTTGACAAGATCGGGATTTACCATTATCAAGTTCAATTAAACCGTCAAAAGGCTAGTTTTGAGCGTTTAACCGCAAGATGTGACTACGGCGATAATTCTTTATTATTTATTTGAGATTGAAATGGAATTTCACGGGTGCGTGTACTTAGTATCTCAAGATATCGGGGTTGGTTGGATGCAAGATTCTTCGAGATCCTTGTTCGAGCTTTTGTCCGTACAAATGACAGAGACTTGAGTTGTCTAGTTATACATGATGTAAGGAGTTACGTTGTAGTGCTCTCAGAGTATAACTATCACTTTAAAAGAGTTACGTTGTAGTGCTCAAGTGTCACCAAAAGATGTGGATAATTCAAGAGATGTTCATATACAATTAAGGATGGTAGGATGGGTATATGATTTCCTACCTTTATTGGCAATATTGGTTCTTAGTCATACAATAGTGCAAGTTTAAGTCACAAGTTTGGGTTATTTTACTTCGCTCTCAAGTTCATAATATTGGGTTTTCTCCATCAGTAGTCACTGCAAAAAGCCGTCAGAACGATAATGGGGTCGGTAAAGAGTTGATTGAGAGAAGTATAAAAGAGTAGAGATGTTTATCAGCAGTTAATTCTCATGGGACTAATTATGGTACTTCACACCTGTTTGGTTAATTGGACATATGGGGTTACGCTGCCTCCGATTCTCATCGTTAACATAGTGTGTATGCTTCCGATTTCGAAGAAGACATCGTTGGGGAAGATAGAATAGGTGTTGCTTGAGGTTGCTTGACTTCTTTGCGAAAACCCTCTTCTTTCACGAGTTTTTGCAAACAGGGGGAAGAAATGAGACGATCAGTGGTTCAAACGTCTTACTTTGGTGTAATCGTCTCAACTTTCACGGATTGTGAAGTGCTAAGTAGCCTACATATGTGAGAATATCCTGCTGATTTCTTGCATGTTATCCCCGAACAGAGCTTCCGCATTGAGTATAACCGTGATAATTTAACTACTCAGATTTGCTTGGTGTGGTTTACTGTGTCATCTACAAATTCCGCTGCGTACTCAAAACTTCAAAAGTTAGAAGACTTGTTTACTACATCAAAGTTTCAAATCTGCTGAAGACGGTTGTCAGTTTGGGGGGAAGCCGATTCAGAAACTTCGCCAAAAAGAAGTGTACGAAGAAGCCGCTAAAGACATGCAGCATGAATTGGGGGGAAGTTAATCCATTTCATGCATATTACATCATTTGCCTACAAGTGAAGATAAAGTTCTCAAGCCGAGGTACAAGATGAAGACAAAGAGCGTCAACTGCAGTAATCCTCAGCACTTGAAGAGCCGATGAAGACCCTTCTTTATTTGTATTTGTACTTGTAGGAAATGTTGTAAGTAATCCCTTATGTCGCCCCATTGGGGGAAGATTGTTAGGACCTGAGTTTATGGTCCTAACACGTAAATGGAACGACATTTACGGGATTACATTATCTATCTTGAAAGGCACAAACACATGGACTAGAAGCGTCATTATTGTAAAGTTATGTGTTTGTTAGCCTTTATATACCCCTCCATACTTCCATGGAGGGGTGAGACTTTGTGTATTTTCCTTTCATTTTCATTATCAATAAAACACACACTAGTTTCCCTTCTCTCTCTACTTTCTCTCACTAACCATGGAGGTCATCTTCTTCCATGTTACCCGACCTCCCGAATCCACAAATCACAATAAACTTCGGTCCTATCAATTTTGATTTCACTTTTTGTTCAAAAATTTTAAAAAACCAAAAAGATTTTCCTTTTTCAAATTGATTTTTTATTTTCTTTTTAAAATTTTGATTTCTTTGGTGTATGAACACCCGTTCTTCGTCACATAACCTACTTTCACCACTTTCAAATCCCGAGAGGATTATACGACACACACATCGTGTTAATTTCCCAAACGTTGGTGAAATGAACAACAACAATCACAATGAGGACCCTCCGGCGGGACCTCAACCTCCTCCCGATCTCCGTACGATGGAGGAGTTGTGTCAACCGACTATGTTCGGATGTGGTGGCCCGATTGCCCCCGTCAATATCGAAGCGGCGGATTTTGGACTTAAACATCACATGATTCAACAAGTCCAAAAATTTTGCCAATTTCATGGTTTACCGGGTGATGATGCAAACAAACATCTTGATAAATTCTTAACCATCACCCAAAGTATGAAACAAAACGGTGTCACCGATGATGCCCTTCGCCTTTTTCTCTTCCCATATTCATTGACCCATCATGCCACCGCTTGGTTTGATCGACTTCCAAAGAATTCTATTCATACGTTCAATGAAATGGTTTCGAAATTCTTGGCAAAATACTTTCCACCATCGATGGTGACGAAGCTAAGAAACGACATAAGCAATTTCCGACAACTTCCCGACGAGTCCTTATTCGAGGCATGGGAACGTTATAAGCTTTCGATTGATCGATGTCCGAATCACAATATGTTGCTTGTCACGATTATTGATACGTTTTATAATGGTTTAACTTTACGACATCGTGATACGATCAATGCTGCTGCGGGTGGTACTTTTATGAAAAGACGCCCCGAAGAGTGCTACGATCTCATCGAGAACATGACCGCCCATCACAATTATTGGGATTCTTCAGCCGAGAGGGGCGAGTCGACGAGATCTACCACGTCTTCCAATGCAGAAATTGCGGCTCTTAACAAAAAGTTCGATGATGTTGTCCGTCTTTTGCAAACGAATCAAAATCAAAACAACACTCGTCAAGTCAATGCGATTAGCCAAAGTTGTGAAATGTGTGGTGGTCCACATCCGTATTATGAATGCCCAGCCTCCGGTGGCTTTGCTCATGAGAACGTTTATGCTACAAATATGGGAGGTAACGGTTACCAACCACAAGGAGATCGGAATCTTCTTAGCTATCGTTCCAACAATTATCTTGGACCACCCGGTTTTAATAACCAAAATCAAGTTAACAATGTGCAAAACCGTAACAATCAATTCAATCAAAATCAAAATCGTGTTAACAATGGTTTTCAAAATCAGGGGAATTTCAATCAAGGACAAAATCGGGGAAATTTTCAAAACCAAGGGAATTATCAAGGCCCGAATCAAGGGAATTTTCAAAATGCAAATCATGGAAATTTTAATCATGGAAATCAAAATCATGGGAATTTTCATAATCAAAATCATGGTTTTCATCAAAACAACGTAGGACAAAATTTCAATTATCAAAATCAAGCTTTGAATCAAAACCAAACGTCCTCGGATGAGTTTTTCAAGCAATTCATAAAAAATCAAGAGGAAATGAATAAGTTGATGATTAGTCAAATGGCCGAAATCAAGAAGTCTTTAAATGATCGACCCTCGGGCTCAGGAACTCTTCCAAGCAACACGATCGCTAACTCGAGGGGCGATGCTAAGGCGATCACGACACGAAGTGGTGTTTCATATGATGGACCTACGGCTCCGACTACCTTATCTTCTTCTTCTCCTCCTAAGGTAGTCGACCG
The DNA here is from genome assembly GCA_014162995.1 of Artemisia annua. NCBI lineage: Eukaryota > Viridiplantae > Streptophyta > Magnoliopsida > Asterales > Asteraceae > Artemisia > Artemisia annua. Next base: position 66,700 of record LBNU01028992.1, read on the forward strand.
TGAAACCGAGGCGACAACGGATACGGAACTTCGTACTAATAACGGAAGGACCGAAAACATCCAACCTACGGTTGTCCAACCGTCTAAAGAAAAAGGAAATGTTTCCAAAGGAAAGGAAAAAGTCGTTTTTGAACAAGAAAATACCGTAAAGACCAAACTTCCTTATCCTTCTCGTCTAAACGATCAAAAGCACCGCGAGAAAACAAACCGCCAAATGGAAAAGTTTTTTCAGATTTTTCAAGATCTTCGCTTTGATTTAAGTCTCGCGGATGCTATTGTTTTAATGCCGAAATTTGCGTCGATGATCAAAAACTTGTTGAATAATAAAGAAAAGTTGTTTGAAATGGCAAAAACTCCTTTGAATGAAAATTGTTCAGCGGTTCTCCTCAAGAAGCTTCCCGAAAAGCTTGGAGATCCCGGAAAGTTCCTTATTCCGTGTAATTTTCCATGGATGGTTCAATGCTTCGCCCTAGCCGATTTGGGTGCTAGCATTAACCTTATGTCAAAGTCTATGTGGAAAAAATTGTCTCTTCCCGATCCTACTCCCACATGCATGACCCTCGAGCTCGCCGATCGATCTACGTCTCATCCTATTGGAATCGCCGAGGATGTCATCGTCAATGTGGGAAAGTTTCATTTTCCCTCCGATTTTGTGATCGTTGATTTTGATCCCGATCCAAGGGTTCCTCTCATTCTCGGAAGAGGTTTCCTAAGGATGGGCCGTGCTTTGATTGATGTTTACGATGAGGAAATTACTTTGCGAAATGGTAACGAATCCGTCACGTTTAACTTAGACCAAACGTCGAGATACTCCTCTACCGATGATTGCATGTCAGTAAACCGAATTGATGTTATTGATGTAGTTTCGGAGGAGTATTGTCAAGAACTTCTCGGTTTTTCTCATGATGTTTCGAGTGGCAATCCCACTCCTTCTTCTCAACCTATTGTTGCCGACTCTTCCCTTTCCCTCACTCCGTTTGAGGGAAGTGATTTGATCTTGGAAGAAATCGAGGCTTATCTTTTAAATGATTCAATTTCACCGGAAGTTGATGACACCGTCTTTGATCCGGAGGGGGATATTCGTTTGCTTGAAAAATTATTGAATGAAGATCCATCACTTTCTCCCCCTCCGATGGATTTTAGAATTGAAGAAGTTAAAGAAATCAAAACGTCTAATCCTCCGGAGCTCGAGCTCAAGGATTTACCTCCTCATATTGAATACGCTTTTCTTGAAGATACCGGCAAGTATCTCGTCATCATTTCTAAAGACCTAAAAGATGAGGAGAAGACCCGTCTTATTGATGTTCTTAAGAAACATAAGAATGCCATCGCTTGGCAAATTTCCGACATTAAGGGCATAGACCCTCGTTTTTGCACTCATAAGATATTGCTCGAAGATAACTACAAGGCCTCCGTTCAACAACAACGACGGGTTAACCTAAAAATCCATGAAGTTATTAAGAAGGAAGTTCTCAAACTCCTTGACGCTGGGATGATTTACCCCATTTCCGATAGCCCATGGGTTAGCCCGGTCCATTGTGTTCCAAAGAAAGGCGGAATAACCGTCGTCGCTAATGAAAATAACGAGTTAATTCCCACACGTCTCGTCACCGGATGGAGAGTGTGTATCGACTACCGCAAACTTAATGATGCGACCCGAAAGGACCATTTCCCACTTCCTTTTATGGATCAAATGCTCGAACGTCTAGCGGGAAATGAGTTCTATTGTTTTCTTGATGGTTTTTCCGGTTAATTTCAAATACCTATTGACCCGTTAGACCAAGAAAAGACCACCTTCACTTGTCCTTATGGAACGTTTGCTTATTGACGTATGCCTTTTGGCTTATGCAATGCTCCGGGCACGTTCCAAAGGTGCATGATGGCCATATTTCATGATATGATCGAGAAAACAATGGAGGTCTTTATGGACGATTTTTTGGTTTATGGAAACTCATTTACGACGTGCCTTTCCCATTTGGAGAAAATGCTAAAACGGTGTGAAGACACCAACTTGGTTCTCAATTGGGAAAAGTGCCATTTCATGGTCAAAGAGGGCATTGTCCTTGGCCATAAGATTTCGAAAGCCGGGATTGAGGTCGATAGAGCTAAAGTCGATGTGATCGCAAAGCTACCTCATCCCACGACCGTCAAGGGAATCCAAAGTTTCCTCGGTCATGCCGGCTTTTACCGACGTTTTATACAAGACTTTTCTAAAATAGCCCGACCTTTGACCCACCTTCTTGAAAAGGATGCTCCGTTTATCTTCTCCAATGAGTGCGTCGATGCATTTAATATCCTCAAGAAAAAGTTAACGGAGGCTCCAATCTTAGTTGCCCCCAATTGGGACTTGCCTTTTGAGCTTATGTGCGATGCTAGCGATTATGTTATCGGGGCAGTCTTGGGGCAACGAAAGAACAAGTATTTTCAAACGATACACTATGCAAGTAAAACGATGAATGAAGCTCAATCTCACTATACGACTATGGAGAAAGAGATGTTAGCCGTCATTTACGCCTTTGAAAAGTTTCGACCTTACCTTCTTTTGAAAAAGTGCATAGTGTATACGGATCACTCAGCCTTGAAATACCTTATGACTAAACAAGATGCTAAACCANAAACGGTGTGAAGACACCAACTTGGTTCTCAATTGAGAGAAGTGCCATTTCATGGTCAAAGAGGTCATTGTCCTTGGCCATAAGATTTCGAAAGCCGGGATTGAGGTCGATAGAGCTAAAGTCGATGTGATCGCAAAGCTACCTCATCCCACGACCGTCAAGGGAATCCAAAGTTTCCTCGGTCATGCCGGCTTTTACCGACGTTTTATACAAGACTTTTCTAAAATAGCCCGACCTTTGACCCACCTTCTTGAAAAGGATGCTCCGTTTATCTTCTCCAATGAGTGCGTCGATGCATTTAATATCCTCAAGAAAAAGTTAACGGAGGCTCCAATCTTAGTTGCCCCCAATTGGGACTTGCCTTTTGAGCTTATGTGCGATGCTAGCGATTATGTTATCGGGGCAGTCTTGGGGCAACGAAAGAACAAGTATTTTCAAACGATACACTATGCAAGTAAAACGATGAATGAAGCTCAATCTCACTATACGACTATGGAGAAAGAGATGTTAGCCGTCATTTACGCCTTTGAAAAGTTTCGACCTTACCTTCTTTTGAAAAAGTGCATAGTGTATACGGATCACTCAGCCTTGAAATACCTTATGACTAAACAAGATGCTAAACCAAGATTAATGCGGTGGGTTCTCCTTCTTCAAGAATTGAATGTCGAAATTCATGACAAGAAAGGAGCGGAGAACCTAGCCGCCGACCATCTTTCTAGACTTGAGAATCCCCATCAAAGTGTTTTCGAGAAAAAGGATATTAATGAATCATTTCCTCTCCAGACACTTGGGATTTTATCACATGATTCTAGTATCCCATGGTTCGCCGACTTTGCGAATTACCATGCGGGGAATTTCATAAGGAAAGGGATGTCGTCCCAACAGAAAAAGAAATTCTTTAAGGACGTTAAGCATTATTATTGGGACGACCCCTATTTGTTTAGAGTTTGTGCAGACCAAGTGATTAGGCGGTGCGTTCACGGCAAGGAAGTCGAGGACATACTTAAGGCATGCCACAATAGACCCACGAGGGGACATCATGGTGCCAATTACACCGCTAAGAAAGTGTTTGATTCCGGCTTCTATTGGCCGACGATATACCGTGATGCACAAGACTTGGTGAAGTCTTGTGACTCGTGCCAACGACAAGGAAAAATTTCACAACGAGATGAGATGCCTTAGAATACGATTCAAGTTTGTGAAATCTTTGACGTTTGGGGTATTGACTTTATGGGACCATTCCCGTCTTCTCGAGGGAATAAATATATACTTGTGGCCGTCGATTACTTGTCGAAATGGGTTGAAGCAAAGGCGCTCCCCACTAATGACGCCCGAGTTGTTGTTAAGTTTTTGAAAAATCTTTTTGCCCGATTTGGTACTCCTCGTGCTATCATAAGTGATCGCGGTACTCATTTTTGTACGATCAATTTGCCAAAGTTATGCTTAAGTATGGAGTTACCCATCGTCTTTCTACCGCGTATCACCCGCAAACGAGCGGTCAAGTTGAGGTTTCCAATCGTGGCTTGAAACGTATATTAGAAAGGACCGTAAATGATAATCGTGCCTCATGGGCCGATAAGTTAGATGATGCTTTATGGGCTTTCTGCACTGCTTACAAAACCCCCATCGGGTGTACTCCTTATAAGTTGGTGTATGGAAAGGCTTGTCACTTACCCATTGAATTAGAGCACAAGGCCTACTGGGCCTTAAAACATGCTAATTTTAACCTCAAAACCGCGGGTGATCACCGAAAAGTTCAATTGAATGAATTGACCGAACTTAGGGATCAAGCCTACGAGAATTCTTTGATCTACAAAGAGAANAGATGATGCTTTATGGGCTTTCTGCACTGCTTACAAAACCCCCATCGGGTGTACTCCTTATAAGTTGGTGTATGGAAAGGCTTGTCACTTACCCATTGAATTAGAGCACAAGGCCTACTGGGCCTTAAAACATGCTAATTTTAACCTCAAAACCGCGGGTGATCACCGAAAAGTTCAATTGAATGAATTGACCGAACTTAGGGATCAAGCCTACGAGAATTCTTTGATCTACAAAGAGAAAACCAAGAGGATTCATGATGCCAAAATCAAAAACCACATTTTCAACGTTGGTGATCAAGTCCTTCTTTTCAATTCTCGATTGAAGATTTTCTCGGGCAAACTCAAAACCCATTGGTCAGGACCGTTTACCGTTACCCAAGTTTTCCCTTATGGCACCATCAAGTTAACTCAACCCCATGGTCCCAATTTTAAAGTGAACGGTCATAGTCTCAAACATTACTTCGGAGGGGATATACCACCTATGGTTGTCCCGGATCTCCAAACTTTCCCCAAGGACAATTGAATTCGGGGATCGAGTCAAGCTACATAACTCGGTAATCAAAAACAAAGCGCTTCGTGGGAGGCAACCCATGCTTATCCATCTATCTTTTTCTTTTCTATTTTCTAATAAGTGACATGAGGAGGGGCGACCTCTTCCATTTTTCGTGTTTTCGTGGTTGTTTGTGTATGTTCAGGATTTACCCCGATTTATGAAGATTCTCGTGCTCGTTGTCTTTCTCTCCGCTCGAGTCTTTTTCATCGTTGCTTCTACGGGAAATCCAAAATATCCTAATCTTATTGACTAACGTTTATCTTTTGGCATAATTAATAAAATGCCTTAGATTTTTGTTAGGATTACCCTTACCTTTGAAACATTGAGGACAATGTTTATCTTTAGTCTGGGGGGGGGTGAATCTTCGATTTGATTTGACCTTGCACTTTCACTTAAATTGTTTACTCACGCAACCCCGTTTTTCCTTAAAAAAATGTAAAAAATTGAAAAAATTTTGAAAATTTTCAAAGAAAAGAAAAAAAAATTGATGAAATGTTGTGAAAAAGCAAAAAAAAATGTGAAAAAGTTGAAAAATTGTGCATAAATATAATAAATGTTTTGACATCGTGTTGACTTTCCAGCTGGCGAGAGTAGGAATAAAATTTTGACTTGATCGGGCGTGTTGAGCCCTAGCTTGTTCCCTTAACCAATGATGATCATATAAGCTTGTGCTAGTTTTGTACACAAGGAGCTATAAAACGCGAATGCTTTCTTAAGAATCTGCAAAGTTCCCGTACTTTACTTTATACATGCGCAACTTAAAAGCTTTCGCTAGTCTTTTACATAAGGAGCTAGAAAATGCGAATTCTTTTATTAGAATTTGCAAGTTTCCGTAACTGAATTTATATATGTGTGGCTGATTATCGGCTAAGTATTCGCGGATCTCATTATTTGAGATTTGTTAAAAATGCGAAGAGCGAGAAATGATAGAGTTTATTTAGAAGTTAGATGCCATACGTGGAGTAGTTGGTTCTCTTTAGAGCTCATGAAAGGTATTTGTGGCTTTTTGCTCCCACCAGATTGTTTCACCCCATATCTTGTGTATAAATAATTAAAGATATTTCGGTTTTGACGAAATTTAGTTCTTTATCTTCTTAAAAGAATCTTTGCTTTAAAAATTGGGTACACATCAAGGATACAAGTCAAAAGTGTTGTAAGTTGTTATATGTATGAGGTTTAGGAACTACCCGTTAAAGTTCCTTGGAAAAATGAAAAAGTATCAAAAGTGAAAAAAATGAAAAAAGAAAAGTATGAAAAAAAAAGTGAAAAAGAATGAATAAAGTGTTATGTTGAGATTTATGGATATGTGCTTAAGTGTTAGACAAGTTAGTGGTGCGTGAGGTGCATGTGAATGATCCTAGATCGGGCACATGAGGTGCACGTGTAGTACTCCCCAACTTATGTCTATTATGATGTATGATTCCAAAGTCTTTGTTGTATGTGAATAAGTGTATATGTATCCAAAATCCTTGATGTGNTGTATAAATAATTAAAGATATTTCGGTTTTGACGAAATTTAGTTCTTTATCTTCTTAAAAGAATCTTTGCTTTAAAAATTGGGTACACATCAAGGATACAAGTCAAAAGTGTTGTAAGTTGTTATATGTATGAGGTTTAGGAACTACCCGTTAAAGTTCCTTGGAAAAATGAAAAAGTATCAAAAGTGAAAAAAATGAAAAAAGAAAAGTATGAAAAAAAAAGTGAAAAAGAATGAATAAAGTGTTATGTTGAGATTTATGGATATGTGCTTAAGTGTTAGACAAGTTAGTGGTGCGTGAGGTGCATGTGAATGATCCTAGATCGGGCACATGAGGTGCACGTGTAGTACTCCCCAACTTATGTCTATTATGATGTATGATTCCAAAGTCTTTGTTGTATGTGAATAAGTGTATATGTATCCAAAATCCTTGATGTGGACCTCATTTTTCGGGCAATGGTTCTTGAGAGAAGATGAATAACTACTTAGCGTCTTAATTCTTGGTATCTTTATCGGATTAAAATCTATTGGAACCAGAAAATATGAAGCAATTCATTTCTCAAATTAATTTAAAAAAAAATCTAGATACACTAAGATATGGGAGCAAGAGGTTCTCACAAGTAACTTTTATGAGTAGTGTTGGCATCTTATTTCTAAGTAGGCTGTGATCTCGTTCATAAACTTAGTTTGGGGACTTGTGAAAAATCAAGGATGACGAATTTTATCCGTATGGTCACTTTTCCATGAATTGTGTTTCTACTCTATGATCCTAAAAATTATTGCAAAATGATGAAAGTCGACATACCTTCACAAGTAAAAAAATGAAAAATACAAAAATAGTAGTATAGATTAGTATAGGGAATAAAATGGAAAATCGGGGCGTTTTTGGGAATAAATGATTTGGTAATCTCTTTTGAACGTTTTGCTACTTTCCAAAGTTAGTAAAAAGGGATATGAAATTATTTATCTCAAAAGCGTGAATTGATCACATTGCGTGAGGACACGGCAATACCTTAGTCTGGGGGATTTTGGTGTATGCTTATTCATACACCTTTTATTTACCAAATTAAGACCAAAACGACCAAAAACTAACCATAAATGCCAAAGATATTGTGTTTTTGTGTTTGTGATTGTGCAGGGACGGATATTTCACAAATGGACATAAAATCAAAGAAAACCGACAAAAACGAGCATGAGAATGGAAAAGAGTCAAAAGCCGAAGCCGGGGAAGGAATAAAGCTCAAAATGACAAAAATCAACCTTGGAAAATCAAGATATGGCAAAAGAGGTCCTTGGAAAAAGTTTGGTGAATTTGGCAACTTTGGCCCTTCAACTTTCAGAAAATGACAAAAGAGATCCCTTGAAGATATTTTTGAAAGAAATGTCAACAAAAGTCCTCAGAGAATCAGAAAGTAACAACATTGACCCTTGGATCACATTTTGGAAAAATTATAGATTTGGTCCTTATAGTTTTCAGAATTACATAATGAGTCCTTGTGATTTTATAAAACTAAATCCTAAATCTAAGCCTACAAACCACCTGGTCCACTTACTCTCCCAGCCCACTTCCTTTATTAAACCCAAAAGCCCAATCCCTTTCACTATACTCGACCTGCTAATAAAACCCGGTATCCATTTCCCTTTTATCCCAGGTCAAACCATTAAAAACCCGGTAAAATAAACATTTAATAACCCATTTCAATTTACCCGCCCCCCAAAATATTTACCCAAACCGGGATGAACCCTAGTTACTATTCACCAAAAACAAACCCAATTCACCACAATTAAGGGTACAATTGTACAATCACACGCTTCTAGAAGCTAGCCCTGACACCTCAGGTGAATTATGTTGTGTATACGTTGGCAATCCGTGTGAGGGCACATGATCCAAGGGTCACAATGATTGCTTATGATTGAAGCTGGATTGGATGGCTATGATTATACACTTGAGAGCTTCCAGGACCTTCTGAGAAACCCTAGCTCACCTCTCCCTTCAACTATATATACTCCCTCCTTCACTTCATTGGTGTGTAATTTTTAGGGGTCGTTATTATGTTAAATTGTTTTCTCAGTTGTAATGTTCGTTTAAATTTGTAGTTTCCATCTTTTAAACAGTATTGTAATCCTTATCTCATTAATATAATTTCTATTTTGTTTATTTTAATCCTTGTTTGTTCATTTAAGCTTAAATTTCTTATTAGCTCTTATAGTGATTTAAATAAGTTGTTTACTGTTTCAGTAGTATAAAGTAGTTAAAAGTAGCTTTTCTAAATCATTATATTTCATATGTGTTCATCTTAAATCAAAAAGAAAAAAGAAAAAAAAATCATAAGCTTCAATAAGCTTGTTTTTCTAGTTATCCTCACTCATACTAGCTTGTAGTAGCTTTTGTGAGTGAGTAGTAGGTTTAAATCAGTCTAGTACTCAAATTCCACAAAAAGTTCAACGAAAGTCAACTGTTTAATGATGATGATGATTGCTGAGGGTTAATTGATATGTTAAGCAAGAAAGGGATGTGCTTAGCCTATCTAAAGATAGGCTACTAAGGAAAATCCTTTGTTCATGCTGAGGGTGTTCTTGTAAGTTTCTAGTTTCCATTTTCAAGTTTTTAGTTGCATTCACTGTGATTTCTAGTGTAATTCTGTTCTTATTGAGTGTTTACTATTCTATTAGAGTTATCATTGCATAATTGAGCTTAGTTGATTGATTTTAGTTGAGTTGTAGTTTGTTTCACCATTGTGTCCAATATTATCTTCTTTACTGTGTCATTATAGCATTTTGTGATTCTATGGTAATTGGTTGTTTGAGATCCTTGTTTCTGGTTCATTTAAGCATATTTGATCATTATCTAAGTTTGCTTGGTGGATTAGAAGTGTTAATCACACTATTACTTTATATAAATTTTACAACAGATTATAAGAGGGTGTTTGGAACAGGTTGTTTGACTGTGATAGCAAGTGTTTCAGAGGTTAAAACTGGTTTAGACTTCACACTTAGGTTCATATTAGATTGATACTAGCATAATATCAGTAGGTCTAAGCTTTAGAAGTCAAACTTGCATCTAAATTCTTTTATCAGTTAACTGTTGAGAGTTTTAGGTAGTTAAGTCATGCATAATAGTTTAAACTTAGTTAATATATCTTAAATTAGAGTCATATTAGCTTAATATTACATCATTAATCATTTAGGATCATTATTAATTCACTTTAGTCAAACTTTCAATAAAATCAAAAAGTCAAAAGTTTCAAAAACATAGAAATGGTCAGATCTTTGTGAGCTTGTGTAGGATTCAATACTGTTTAGAAATAGTTTTTGATTGTTGTTTTGTGTTATTTGGTGGCTTGGGAACTTATAACAACAAGAAAATCTCCATTTAGAGCTTTATTTGCTGATTTGAATTTAAGCTCAAAGTTGGTTACCTGCTTACTGAATTGCCCTGTACCACAGAAAAGCTGATCAAAATCCCAAGTTCATAGGCCATTATCTAGCTACTCTTTTGAGCTAATTGTTTGAACTTTGGGGCAAATAGAAGCTCTTACAGCTAGCTTTAAGAATTTGCACTTTTTTTGGTCTCAACAGCTTATTTAGACTGCTTAATTGAACCTTCTTTAGGGCTTGTTTGGACTGATTATTGGTGTAACTTGCAAACTGCTAAGTGCTTATTGGCCTGATTCTGTGATCTTAGCATATTGCTTTGAGTTGATTTGAGCTTGTTGTAGTTGATAGCTTCTGTTTTTAGCTTTTTGCTTATTCTGAGTGCTTATTGGCTTATTTAGTGCTTATTTTGAAACTGCTTATTAGGACAGATTGCTTATTAGGATTAGGATTGTTCTAATTTTAATTTTTATAGCTCTTAAACAGTATTTTTGATTTTTAAGATTTATTTTAGAATTTATTTTAATCATTTTCTATTTCTTTTTCATTTTTAAATAGTATTTAGAATTTTAAATCCTTTTTAATTTCAAATTAAATCACAAAAAGACAAAAAATAATTTTCATTTTTATTTTTAAAATTAGTTTTTAGTTTCAAAATTATATTTGTAGATTAAATCTTTTATTTCATAAATAGTTTAATTTTCTTTAATTAAATTTAAATTCAAAAATAGTTTTTAAATCATAATAAAAAATAAAAAGACAAAAATAATAATTTTCTTTTTCTAAAATTTTTCTTTTATTATTTTTAGGTTAGAAAATTTTAAATTGCACCCTTAGGATTAGGTTTGCTTAACGTTTACGTTTTTAGTTGTTACGTTACGTTTTATTTCACGTTTATTAATTCGTATTTGCGTTTTTAGTTTACGTGTGCCTCAATTACGTGTGTTAATTGTTTACGTGTTTAATTGTGCTTTATTTTCATTATCATTAGTGTAATTCTCATTTTTATTACCTTTACCCCTTTTCATTACACATTTTCAACACGATAATCTATTTTCCATTCACACCTTCACGGAACGACTCGGGAATACGTATTTCTAGCGTATTTCTTGGAGAAATATAATATATATATTGGTTTTAATCAATCATGTCTTTTAACAATGATTGACCTATTTTGAGTGTAGCATGTTGTTTTAACTGCTTTAGTCCAAAAATTCTTTGAGAGGACTGAGCCATTCAACATTGTTCTAACTGCCTCAATGAGTGTTTTATTCTTCCTTTCAGCCACTCCATTTTGTTCAGGAGTGTAGGGAGAAGAGAAGTTCTGAGAGATTCCTTTCTCATCACAAAAGCACTCAAGGTCCTGATTTCTGAATTCAGTTCCATTGTCAGTTCTGATTTGTTTGACCTTAATGTCATTTTGGTTTTCAATGTTCCTGACAAAGGACATGATGGTTTCAGCTTCCTGACTCTTTTTGGTCAGGAAGTACACCCAAGTGTATCTTGAGTATTCATCCACTATGACTAGAGTATATTTCTCATGGTGGATAGACATTGGACTGACAGGTCCAATTAGATCTATGTGAAGGAGGTGCAGGCAGCTTTTGATTGAGGAATTTTGTTTGGTTTTGAAAGAGGCCCTATGGTGTTTTCCTTTTTACAAGCTGAACAAGGTTTGTCTTTTGAAAACACCAGTGAGGGCAAGCCAAGAACTTTGTTTTGTTTGGCAAGATTGTTGATGTGTTTGAAATTGAGATGAGAGNATGGTGGATAGACATTGGACTGACAGGTCCAATTAGATCTATGTGAAGGAGGTGCAGGCAGCTTTTGATTGAGGAATTTTGTTTGGTTTTGAAAGAGGCCCTATGGTGTTTTCCTTTTTACAAGCTGAACAAGGTTTGTCTTTTGAAAACACCAGTGAGGGCAAGCCAAGAACTTTGTTTTGTTTGGCAAGATTGTTGATGTGTTTGAAATTGAGATGAGAGAGTCTTTTATGCCATAGACAGTTGATTGCTTCACTTGCCTTTGTAAAGAGGCAAGTCCCATTCTGAGTGAGTGTTGACATGTCCAGGACATAAACATCATCTCTTCTTGGAGTAATCAACACAACTTCCTTGTTGGCATTGAAGATGGTTCCTCTCTTATCATCAAACTGAACTATGTATTTTGCATCACATAGTTGGCTAACACTGATGAGATTGTACTTGAGTCCATTTACATAAGCTATCCTTGTAAAAACTATACCATTGCAGTTTACTGAACCATAACCTTCAGTGGAAGCTGATGAGTTATCACCAAATACTACCTTGGGTCCTGGCTCTTCTACGTATTTGTGCAGATATTGCTTCACACCAGTCATGCTTCTTGAGCATCCACTATCTAGATGCCACACAGGCTCCCTGGCGTGTTTCTACACAAATAGTAAACTAGGTTAGTTTTTTCTATTGACCCACATCTTGGTGGGCTTGGGCTTCAAGGACTTTTTGAACTCATGATCAGTGGAGGAGTGATAGGTGCTTCCACATACATTGCATTTGGTGCTTGAGGAGGACTAAGATGACTGAGAGACATTTGTTGTCAGTCCTCTTCTAGCCTTAATGACTTTGTCATGTCCTGATGTATNGGTCCTGGCTCTTCTACGTATTTGTGCAGATATTGCTTCACACCAGTCATGCTTCTTGAGCATCCACTATCTAGATGCCACACAGGCTCCCTGGCGTGTTTCTACACAAATAGTAAACTAGGTTAGTTTTTTCTATTGACCCACATCTTGGTGGGCTTGGGCTTCAAGGACTTTTTGAACTCATGATCAGTGGAGGAGTGATAGGTGCTTCCACATACATTGCATTTGGTGCTTGAGGAGGACTAAGATGACTGAGAGACATTTGTTGTCAGTCCTCTTCTAGCCTTAATGACTTTGTCATGTCCTGATGTATCATGGGAAAGATCACCACAAATGTCACAACAAGGATACATGAGACAATCAACAGGGTGATGGTCAGTGAATCCACAGTGTGTACATGGTTTGAAAGGCTTAGCCTTTGGTTTCAGTGATTGTTTTGATGATGAAGCATACTTATGAGCCTGAGCTTTGTAGTTTGCTTGAGTGACATAAGATATGTGATCAGAGGTCCTATGATCTTCAAGTTTGCAGATCATGCAGAATAGGATTCTATAGCAATTATCAGTGCTGTGATTAGTGTAATTGCATAGCTCACATCTCTTCAGTGGTTTCTTAGAGGACTTAGGTTTGGATGTACTTGAGGAAGCTGGGGTTAGTTCAATATCAGTGGATGTTGGTTTTCCAGTGGATTCCAACTTTTCACTCAGCTTCCTAACAAGTTCAGTTAACTGATCAACCTTAGAGTCAGTGTTGTTGAGTTTAACCTCAGTGGTGGTGAGAGGTATGAGGACTTTAGTGGGAGCTGGACTTGCATTATTTTGTTCAGAGTTGGGCCTTTTCAGGATCGTTGTGCCTAATCCCACCCTCTCCTTGGGAGAGTGTTGAGAATAGACAAGAGGTCCTATATCAGAACATGGTTCAGCTCCCTAAAGGGTTTTCAGTGGTGGTAAAGGAGTTTGGGTTACTGGTTCAGATTCAGTGACATCCTCAGCACTGCTGGGTTCGTCAGAGACTCCAAGTAACTCCTTAATGGCCTGACTTTCAGGCATCAAGATTTTTCCAGTGTCAAAGTTTGGCATTTTGCCATCAGGATTGAATCTTTCAATCCAGTCTTTTGACATGGGATTCATCTCTTTCTCAAAAGGTATGCCAGCTGGCAAGAACCTTTTCTCACTGGGGGTCTCACTAGATGATTCAGTGAGTTGGTCCTCTCCTAGTACCTTCCTTTTGGTACTAGGAATGAGACTAACTGTCTCATAGAGTCTAGGGTTTTTCTTGGTCCAGCTTTCTATGACATCCTTTTCTTTCTTAAGTTCTTCTTGAAGAGCATGATTTTGTTTAACTAATTCAGAGTTTTGAATTTGAAGTATGACATTTTCAAGTTTTGCTTGTTTTAAGGCAAGTAGTTCATCTCTACACATACTTAATTAAAAAACAAGTTTGTTATATTTTGAAAACAAATTCAATCTCTGCTCTTCAACATACTTAAGATCAACATTGATATAATTTAAGTAACACTGCCAATCAGAATCATCATCCATAGAAAGTAAGATATTTACCTTCCTCATTGTGATGTTGACCCATTCACCATTTCTGGCATGACTCTTGGTCACAGCTAGCTTGTTGTCATCAGAGAGTGCCATCAGTGCACTGACATGAATTTCTTCATCTGAGGACACATCTTCCTCATCCCAGTCATAGGTTTCAGCAACCAGCCCTTTGTTTTTAGCCTGGACAGGTTTGGGGGCTTGAGGAGACTGAGAGTTTGAAGGAGCAGCCTCAAGTAGAGAAAATTTAGCTTTTTCCTTTCTATATTTTGCTTCAAAATCTTTCTGAGACTTATTTTCAGTCTTGTTTTGAAAATATAGAGGAGATTGAAGCATTTTTGGTTGAAATTTGGTTCCTGAAGAGTTGTTTCCTGAAAACTGGTATGAGGGTCCAGAGGTTGTTTTTGAAAAACAATCTTTTGCGAAGTGACCTCTTTTGCCACATTTAAAACACTCAGTGTTTTCATTAGCTTTGGCTTTTGAAAAGGTTTTGTTTCTACTGATAAAACGTTTTGAGTTAGCAAGGAGTGCCCTTTCTTGAAATTCTAGTTGTAAATCATTTAGGTACTCCTCACTGGTTCTAACATCAGCCTCATCATCTGAGTTTTCTTGGAAATCCTGCACAATACCATTAGAATAGAAGGCAGTGGATATGGGTGAACTAGTCAGGGTCTTTTTGATATCTTGAGCTTTAGGATATCTCTTAGAGATTAGGTTATCCTCATAGAGAAATTTACCATAGATCTCAGCAAGCTCAAGATTTTGAAGGTGGTTGGCATTTCTTAAACCCTGAGAGAAGTTTAACCACTTCTCAGGGAGACAGTTGACAAAGCCAACATTGATTTCATGCTTAGACAGGGTGATACAATCATTGGTCTATTCATTCAGAAGGGTTTTGTACCGGGTATAGGTCTCTAAGAGACTTTCAGAATCTTTGGCCCTGAAGGTATTGTATTCAAGTTTCAGGTCCATGATTTTGTTTTCCTTGGTATCTGAGGGACCTTCATAGCTATGGACCAAGTCAGTCCAAGTCTGCTTTGCAGTTGGACAGTTGATGACTGATTCCATTATATCGTCAGGGAGACAAGATATAATGATGCTTTTCAGGCGTTGCTCTTGATTGACCACCCTTCTCTCATCAGGTGTCCACTGAGCTTCAGGTTTAACTAAACCAGTAGCTGTTTTAGGGACAAATGGACCCACATTAATCAGTGTGATGTAATAAGGTTCCATCCCAGTTAAGTAGCAAAGCATGCGCTTTTTCCACTTATTAAATTTTCCAACTTCAAGTCGGGGAGCTGTAGCAGTATAGCTTCCTCCCTTTTCATCGACTAGTTGGGGTACTTCACTATCAGTCATGGTAGGATCTTGATTTTAAAAACTTCGAGAACTCTGTTGTTTTGAAAGTATTATAAACCAGGTGCTCTGATACCACTTGTTGGTCCCTTTTACTTGGTTAAAGTTAACTACAAAGTTAATCTAACCAAGTTCCATGACGTAGTGAAGAGAAGATTAATAGCTAAGTAATGATAAACGTAAAAGAAAAGAAAACGATATTTTTCAACGTTTAACTCTTTATTAGAAATTAATCAAAAGAATTATACCCAAGTGTTCACGGAATAAACACTTGGGATTGAAATGACAAGTATGCTTGGTGTTACTCCTCACTAAACTTAAGCTAAGCTTAAGTAGCAACAAAAGACCCACTAAGCTATCTTAAGGATGGTTGCTGTTTGGAGAGAGTAAAGATTAGTTTGTGAATGTCTAAGCATTAAGTGCACAAACTCCGCAACCTTTACTCTCTCTTATGTCTCCTATTTATACACAAGTATATTACAACCGTTATGATAAAGACAAAGATTACATCAGCCTAGTTGAGACAAAATGCTTGCGTATTTTGTCTCTGTTACATAAGTCTATTTTGGGTATAGGACAATAGTGCTTTCTAAGGTTCAGATATGACACCATCCTGAACCCAAGCCATTCAGGGAAAGTTTGACTTTACAAGGATACTGACACTCTTTGTAATTTCAAACGTTTCCCGCCTTGTCCCGCCCATTCTTCAGGCTTCATGTCTTTATCTTCAGTCTTTAACTTTTGTTGCTTCAGTGAGGAGGAACTTGGGATTCAGTGAACTATTGTCATCACTCACTGAATCCATCACCTTTTTCTTTGGCTTAGGTGTTACTCACTGAGAATCCGCCTCACTGAATGGAAAGCTTTTCTTCTTAAGCTTGTCCTAAGCATCCTGAATATGACTCACTGAGTGACTCTTCATTTAGTGACTTGATAATGTTGAAGGTTGTCAAACACTTAGGTTATTTTATGTTCAAATCCTAGTTTAAGGGAGTTTGGGAATTCAGTGACCCAACACGTATACACCTTTCCATGTATATGTCCTATGAACCTGAAGATCGATGACGTAGACAGTGCATACAAGGCGTATACGGCGTATACCATCTAAAGTGTATACACCGTATACACAAAACGGGCTTGGCTTTCTTAGCTTAAATACCAGGTTTTCACCACACATTGGATCACATTTTCATACCCTAATTCCAGAAGCAACAACACGAGTTCTAGGGCTTATAACCTCAAGAGATCAAGGAATTACACATCATAAACATTTGTTTACTTCGGTTTGATCATTATGTCTTCGCTTAATCTTTTAAAATTGATTTATCTTTGTTTGCTTTCATTCATGGAAGGCTAAGCCGCTCAGTGCTTGCCTTGTTATGATTCTATTTGATTAGTGACATGTTTATTACATTCATTTTAACTTTGTTTTGGATAATTTATATGTGTGTATAGACTTACGTCCTTGCTGTTGGCCTTTATAAGATCAATTCTCTCTAAATTCATGTCAAATATCACAGTCTCTTTATTATTTCTATGTAAATAGTTTTAGCAGCCATATATAAGCCAATAAAGCTGCACAGAACATTAGTTTAGGATTGATGACATGTACTTTTAGTTAGTTATTTCTATTTGGTCGTTTATGACAGTTATTATAGTTAAGAAACAGTTTATGACAGTTATTTATAAAGGGTTGTGTCTTATGGGTCAAAATGAACCATCACACCCATTGATGTCATACCTGTTCACTTACTATATATAGACTTTGTAATAGACAGTTAGATATCAGTTAATAACAAATATAATTCGTGCATTTTTCCCTCCATATTTTACTTTATCTCATTTCACAGCATACACAACACTGCACATAATTTGCCTTATCACAGTTAACTACATTGCAATGGTTAACACAAATACTCTCATTGAAAACAAATGGTCAAG
The DNA here is from genome assembly GCA_014162995.1 of Artemisia annua. Lineage (NCBI taxonomy): Eukaryota > Viridiplantae > Streptophyta > Magnoliopsida > Asterales > Asteraceae > Artemisia > Artemisia annua. The sequence continues at coordinate 84,010 of LBNU01028992.1, forward strand.
TCAGAAAGGAAAGGGTCTTTACCATCCTAACATGTGGCATCAGAGCAAAAAGCCTAAGAGTTTCTTGAACAACAAATTTCAAAGAGAGTTCATTCATAGGCAAATTAAAAGAGAAAGTGAATCAAGATTTGGAAATTGCATCAAGCAAATTTCAAATGAATGTAAAGAGATGCTGAGAAAGAAGTTGGAAGATTTTCAAGTGTACAATAACACAATTTCACAAAAACAAACTACTTTAGAAAGTCACAAGAGATATATTTGCTTTGAATGTGGAGTCAGAGGACATATTGCTGTAAATTGTCAAAACAAAGGAAAGATCATAGAGCATGCAGACTTGGAAAACATCTAAAAAACACCACACACTCAAATCCTATAACCTGAAAATGTTCATCTATCTACTGATTTTATGATAGAAGGGACAGATGAAGAAGGGTGGGACAAAATTTGGTACATAAGCAAGAAGACTGACAGGCATGTTTGCACAAACATGAACCTATTTGCAAAGTTGAAGGAGAAGTTTGGTGTTGAGAAGATAGAGGATCTGCACAAGTTGTTATTTATTCATGGAATTGGTGAAGTGAATATAAGGATTGGTTCAGAGGTTTTGATCATACCTGGTATGCTTTATACACTAGATGTTACTCTGAATATCCTTTCTGCAAGCCAATTGGAAGCACAAGGATTGGACTTGACATTCAAAGGGAATAGGTGTAAACATGTACCCATATATATTCAAGGATCCATCAAAAAGCTATTTGATCAAAACAAAATGAATCAGAAGCAGAACAAATATATGGAGGACTACTTCAAACTTCTTGATGAAAGTTCTCAGTACAATAAAGAAAAGAAGGAAAGGAATGATGTTTTGCCACAAAACCATGAAGAAATTGAACACACTGCATATCAATTTTCAAGCATGGCACCATCAGTTGGAACCACACCACAAGAAGAAGACTTTGTCTATATCAAAGGTGTATACTTGATGCGCGTGATATGTCGTTGCGGTTTAGCAGTGTTAATGCCTATTCAAGTTTTACATTTATAATTAGCCGACTTATCAATAACACACACACTTAACGAGCAGTGTACCCGGTCAGTTTGTATATAATGGTAAGCAGAGTGTCGATCACTAAGAGTGGAACGTATTATCTAGTTATCCTAATCAGTATTTTAATATCTAAGTTAGCTTTACAGTCTAATCTAACGAAAGGGGTTCAGCCCGAGAGACTGGCACAGTTTGGTTATTTTAATTAAACAGTAAAAACTGATGAGAACAAATCAGCGAATAGCATATATACACGTACACAGATAGATAATAGAGACAATAAGAAGACCTGTCCTGATAATTAAGCAGCTTGTCACTTGTTTTATTGCTAGTTTTATATGAAGTGTATATAATTAAGCCCGTACTCGTTGGTTTCATTATATCGGCGAGTAAACCCTTAATGATTACTTATGAATATCCTACTTATCCAAAGACATCGGATTAAATAGGCGAGGAAGGGGTATGGCAGCCCAAGCAGTGCTCAGCTAGACACAGAGGTAATCAATGCACTAATATAAGTTCACCAAAGACATCAAACATATAAACTTTAATTGATGGGAAAGCAATTTTAAGGCGGGCATTTGATTTTGCGTACTCACAAACTACCGGCCATCAATCCTGATGAATTAAAGCTTACTATTACAATAAAACAAAACTACTTAATGAATTGAATACATGCAGGACCTTCTTACAGCTCTAAGATCTTCGTTTGGGGTGTGTCTTGTGTTGCTTGTTCGTCTGAATTCGCCTCCTTAGGGTTATGGTGCACCCCAAATTCGTCTAGGTCTTGGGGTATTTATAGTTTCTGTCTGAGGGTTCGATGCGGACATGTAATGAGCAGATGCGGCGCATTGACTTAACTTCGCGTGGGGTCCAAGCTTATTATATTCTGGAATATTCATACACCGCCATTAGATGCGGCGTAACTTGAATCTTTATGCGGCGCATGTCCTTCAGTTGTCTTGGATTGTTTCTGGTGAAGTCTTGATAGTGATACGCCGTATGTCAATTGTGTGATGCGGCGTATCTAGAGTAGAACGAGCTTGATCTTCTTCTTTGACCAAAGTTTCATATGCGGCGCATGGTAGAATTCCGTGCTGCGCATTCTTCAAATTCAGGCAATGGTCTTTGAATTCATCTAAGTATGATATTGCGGCGTATATGTTGAGTTAGATACGGCGCATCTTCTGGGTTTCAGTAGTCTTTTGACATCTTGCTCATTTTGCTCCGTAATTAGTCCAAAATCGCCAAGTTTCACCTTTTACCTGTTTTTACCTGAGAATCACTAAAGTAAACATTAAAGCACCGATTCTCATACATAATAGAGTAAAACAAGTTAAATAAATAGGATAAATGATGATAATAAAATGTACTTATTTGAGTTTATCAAATATCCCCCCCTTGAACTTTACTTGTCCCCAAGTAAACCTTAGATTTAATCTTATGAAAATGTATCCTAAAAGGTATTAGGATTTGTTTTTAATAGTTAAGCACGTATTCGTTTTATCATAATCACACAACCAACCACTTAACGAAGTAGAAACAAAATAATTTTTCGATATAAAACAATTCTATCGTTTAGTTGCTAGTTGTGACGAATATTCTATCATAAGCTTGACAAGTATACGCATCTCCCCCACTAAAGCCAAGGAGTAACAAGTCTAAAGCGGTAAAATGGGTTAGTTGGTTAAGGGTTGATCATCCTTTTTAATCTCTATCAATCTCATATTCCAGAAAAGGCGACAAAATCACGAATACATGATCGAATCCACGACCACGATACTCGCAATTGCTCAATTCCTTAACTCGAATAGGCTAAAGATAGGACCAAGTAATCTTCACCAATAATATTATATCAAAAAGGGCGACAAAATCATAAATACATAGCCGAATCCACGACTACGATACTTAAGATTGCTCAAATCCCTAATCTCAATAAATCAAAGGTTCGGATGAAGAATGATATAGGGTATGGATAATATTTGGGATATAAATTGGTGTAAAATAAAAATGAACAAAACAAATAGATTAAAATCCTAAGTGTGGTTAATTACTTTCCCAACCATCCCATGAATAAGACTCATATCATTGAATAACTCACGCTTTTGACTCATGTAGCTCACGCTTTAGGTAGACACGAATTATACTCAATAAAATCTTAAACAAAGAATAACCTCAGTTGGCGTTCCTGTAACGGCCAACTCCCATTCAATCATAAATATAATATACAACAACAAATAGTGGTGATATCTCCCACTTTACAAAACTTTACATAAGTTGGTTAAAACAAACTTCCAACTTTTTTTTTTTTTTTTTTGACTGTGTACTCACAACTTTTTCTATCACGATTTTTCCAGATAATTTTTCCATACTTTTCATAACTTTCAGAAATAACTGTAATAGTAAAAGTAGTAAACACATGAAAAATAAACTAAAAATATACAATATGTACTTTCACTCCAATTGCATTGTGCAATTTCCCGACCAAACCAAAGATAATGAATTACGCACGCGAACACATGTAATGTAAGGAAACACACTTTGCCTAAAGTAACTAACCACGGATTTCAATCTACAGGGTAGGCTAAGATGTAAGGGTGTAACGAAACATTTTAACAAAGGTGTAAGAAACGAAAGGAATGGCTCTGAGGGTTTTTCTAGGGGTATCTTACTCTAAAAATGAGAGTAACAAAAGGGTTTATACGGGGGTTAACTAACCGGTGTAGTTAGTTAATATAACATAACATATAAAGGCTTTTTGGGTGTAATCCTAGAATTTTACCAAGTTAGACAAGTCACTCCAATTATATCGATAATACTCATTATGGTGGTCTCGAATAGTATACAAGCCAAGTTCTAAAGTTTACAAGTCACCAGCACACTAAAGTTTTTGATTTTAGGCAAAAAATAATGTTATGTGTGCGGCTATGTAATTTAGACTTAAACAAAAACATGCTAAACTTTTTTTTTAAATTTTGATATATTAAGTGCATTTTAAGCATATTTTGAAAAAGTTTGGACAAGTAAGTGTTCTAATTCTCCATCCCCCACTTAAGTTAAACAACGTCCTCGTTGTTTGTTTTAAAGGTTTAAAAACTTGAAAATAAAAGAATTAGAATCAGAAAAACTTCCCTGATATTTGCTCGGAATGATCCTCCATTATGCGTTTACGAGCAAAGATCAACTTTCTTGTGGATTAGAACGTTTAAGCTTCATGAATGATGTTTCCACAAAAAGTGCAGGAATACCACCTAGACTTTAACACACCTGAGTTAAGAAGGTTCAAACTTGCATAATACATTAGTAGTTAGTGAAAATAAAACCTAAAAATTAAAATTGTAAATCATCAGGTCAGTCGATACGCCGCATCCTATGGAAGAAGATGCGTCGTATCGAGCCTGGAATTAATATGAATCAGAATAAAAGATGCGTCGTATCCTTAAACAGGGATGTGCCGCATTAAATAAACTGACAGAATGTTTTAAAGTTGTAAAATAAAAATGCAGAAAAATAAAATAAGATATGACCAGTGCAGATGATACGCCGCATTCCATGGTGGAGATGCGCCGCATCTTCTGCAGGTCTGACAGACTCGACACAAAATAGAAAATTGATAAAAAGTTCCGGGTTGTCTCCCGGTCAGCACTTGTCTTTATTCCAGAGTCTTCAAGTTAGACTCA
>LBNU01028992.1:89256-101931 GCA_014162995.1 Artemisia annua
TTGAATTGATTTTATGTTTATTTTATTGATTGGAATTTTCTTTAAGAAGCTACTTTGTTTCATTAAGTATTTTTTTACGACATACTATCATGAAAATGTGGCATTGTGCCTTGAATATTAATATGTTGCTTGCTTGATATTTTGGGTTAAATTGTGAGCTTTGTTAGATGTAAGCTACAAGTGTAGGACACAAACATATTTAGTCTGATATGGATTTTAATCTCTATATATGTCATCGAGCCAAAGAGTTGATCCGTTTTAAAAGTGAACCGATCCATTTTAATATTTATAATGGCAATATGTGTTATGCATCAAGTATTTTAATGTTATTTTGTGTTATTTAAGCTACATAAATGGTCACATATGTTATAAAAAATTTAATGCTTTTAGTGCGCCTCGCATTCATGAATCCCGCGCCTTGGAATGCGCCTCGACTCGAGGCTCTTTGGCCCCCTTTGCGCCTTGAGCCTTTCAGAACACTGGCATATAGACACCTCTAATTATGCTTTTAACCGGATTTTTATATTTATAGACTAGTTTATTATTCCCTAGCTTTAATGATATTTTTCTTTTAAATACATTAATTTTAGCATGGGCAGTAGACAAAAAAGGTCTTCCGAGGATTAAAGGAATCTTAACATCTTCGGGCATATCTAGTATTATAAAGTCTACGGGGAACACAAACTTCTCAATCCTAACAAGCACATTTTTAGCAATCCCCTTAGGTCGTTTCACCGTTTGATCAGCCAATTCAATAAGCAGTTTAGTTGGTGTTAATTTTCCTAAGCCTAAAGGGCATAACACTAACACTAGCTCCTAAGTCAGCTAATGCATTATTGAAAGACATATTATTAATTGAACAAGGTAAAGTAAAACTCCCTGGATCATTTTCTTTATGAGGCAAGGCATGTAGATCGGTTGCAGGGTTCTCTTCTTTCATTGTAGCCTTGATCTCCTCTTCAATCCTTGACTTCTCCTTGAGTAGTCTTCTAACGCTAATTGAAGAGTTAAAGAAATATTGGGGCTTTAAAACATCACCATTCTTCAATCTTCCAGGAAAAGGTATGTTAGGCATGACTTCTTCAGTAGTGGTTATGGCTTTGACATGATCTCTTGGATTAGTTTCAGTTGAGCTAGGTAGACTTCCATATCCCCTTTCTTGAAGCACCTTACTCATTTGACCTATTTGTTGTTCCAATGCTTTGATCGAAGCTCCTTGGTTTCTTGTCATAGTATCCGTTGAGGCTCGGATTTCTTTGATCGTAGCAGTGTTTTCTTCATGTTTTTTAGCAGCATCGGCGATAATTTGCTTTAGAGTGTCATCTAGAGTCTGCCTTTTCTCTTGATATGTGGGATTTCCATTGTACTGTCGATAGAATCCCGGAGCAGCTTCCCTAAACTTTCCTGAAGGTTGGAATGGTTGTCCAAATTGTGTGTAGTATGCTTCTTCAAAAGTCTCACTTTCATTCTTTGTAGGGCAGTCCTTAGTGTAGTGAGGTCCTTCGCATTTTTCACATCCAACTTGGGCAGCATACACTCTTTCATCTCTTTTCTTCATATCCCTACTAATTTTATCCAATTGAGCTTGAATTGCAGCATACCCGTCAAAATTAGTGCTGCTCTTAGTTCTAGTAGAGGTCCCATCGTGCCATTTTTGAGAATGATCAGCAGCTTCTTGGATGGCTTTTCTAGCATTAGCTGCACTCATTTGTGGTACAGCTCCCTTAGCATCCAAGATTTGTCTAGTAGGCACGTCCAATCCTTGATAAAATAGTATTATCTCCTGCATTTTGGTTAGATAGTAAGATTTAATGAACGGTGATTTGGCAGATTACATAGTAATTAAGTGCTTCGCAAACACATATAAAACATTGTCATATAGGAGTTGAGAAGCTTAATGCTTGGATGATAATTGGGATGCGATGCTGACCATCGGCGTATGCAGTTATAATAAGAAGCATGTAGGGAGTGCCGACCGCATCACACCTACATTACCGAAGACTCATTGGAACATAGCTAGATGAACATTGCATACACATTCATGTTATTAATAGGATAGATGATTTGCAAGGCGAGCATGTCCTTTATCTATTGGTTGTCTCATTATTTATTTATTTATTTTTTAATTTACTTATTATTATTTTAGTTATTTTATAATTAAATGACTGTGGATTTAGAGCACAGTTGTCGTCTTAGCTAAATTTGCTTTGTTACACTTAAATACCCTCGCTTTAGCGAACAACCCGGTCTTACCGAGTTACATGAACATATACACTGCCTGAGAGTGTTGTTTGAAGTCTCAACTAGATTCGGTATATAAATTATTAAACTAGATTTCACACATCTTTTATATAATAAAAGAATTACATCATTTTGGAGTGTTTTTGCAAAACCCTTCTCACTGACAACAAAATTAGACCAATAGGAGAGCTCGATTTTGCCACGTAGGCGAAATCGAGCAATATGATTGGTCAATAGAAAGTCAAAATTAAATTGATTTTGGTCAAACTTAATAAATTTAGTGGAGAAATTTGGTTAAGAAAAAAATGCATAAAAATATAGGTGTCAAATATATGAAAACAAAAACTTAAAAAAAGAGGAAGTAATTAATAAAACTTTAGTGGTTGAATTTTACATAAAATATATGGAGCTAAGTGTAAAATTACAAGTTTCATGTTTTTTTAATAACTTTAGAAAAAACACAAATAACCCCTTACACTTTGTACCCCTTATACTTTATAATATTAACTTTGTTTAAAATTACATGAGTATTAGTATTAATTTTTAGACTTTCATCCATTAAAATTACAAAATTTGGTAAATATGCGAATTAGTTTTAATATTGTTAGTTTTAGACTTCCATCCATTAGATTTTTTTTTTTTTTTAAATAAGGACTCATGTTATTCTATTTAAAAGTTTAATTCATGCGTACACGGGTTTGAATATTAAATACGGCTAAATTATTAGTAACGGGAATATAAATATCAAATGGTAAGCACGAGTTACTGTGATATGAAAATAAATATACGCGATTCTATTTATAACAACGACTCATGAAAATAAATATATGCGTAATAGTTGGCCGTTGTAAAGGAATTAAACTATGTACATGAGAATTATTAAGCAAGAATACATAGTTTTTAATCAGGTTATTACGTTACTATATTGCGATAATGTTATTGAGTTGGTAATCACGGATGTGAGATACAACCATTCTTCTATACTTATGATTTATGTGTTAACCTCTTTTTGCTTCTGGATAGAATCTGAAAGAGACCTCAACAGAACTTTGGTTTATGCCTTATCTAGCTGATAGTTTTTAGTAACTTTTTTTATGGTTTAACTTTTTTTGTCATACACACCAAATTTTAGTAACATTTTTTTAATGTTTCATTGAAAACTTATACACTTAATATTTGTGTTTTTACTATAAACACACTAAGCTATGATAGAAATAGTTGTGAGTTCACAGGTTTTTTACTAATTAAGCTTCTTAAAAAAACTTATAGCTTTATCATAAACTTGTTGTGTTATGGTAATTGAATAAGCCAATAAGCACCTTTAATAAGCATAACCGAACACCCCTGTAGTTCTAATCTGAATTTTTCTTATTTGATGTTATAACTAACTTTGTTGTTATCCTCACTATAATGCAACATGTAAGTGGTTTTTGCAGTTTTATNATTTCGATCTTAACAATTCTATGACGAACAAATCCACATGGACAACTCACGTGGGCTCAAATGGTGACACTGGATCTAGGATGAAAAGTAGTGTTACATTAATATTGGTTTTAACTACCCTGCCTCAAAGTTGACTAACATTAACCAATCCTAAATTCTTAATGCTTCAAAGCCTCAAGAATCACGCTAGCCACTTGAAAATATGGGACAAGCGCTCTTAACTCGAAACATGTAATTTTATATTTGCTATAATATTAGTATAAAACACTATATATATCTAATAAGTGGCAGTATATCTAAGAAATGCCACTTTAGTCCACTCAATAATTTAATATGGCGCAAATATATTTTCAGCTGAAGGACTCAAAAGAATCATTTGATTAATAAAATTGCAGAATCATTTTTAACGGGAGGTGATTTCCACACTCTTATAATTAATTGAGACACTCAAATTTTGAGTATTTTAACATTTATATCCTCACATCTTTTTTACTCATTTTCATCCTGTAAGGATATAAATGTCAATATACTTAAATTTAAGCGTGCCAATCATTTATGAGAATATGCAAATCATCTCCCATTTTTAACTGTAACAAAGTTAATTCATTACACTTATAAACTAGTTCAAAATTATCGGTGTTTTAGCATTATAATGTCGATCAACTCATCAAACGGATAAATACAAAGTTTTGGATCCACAGTTTTTAGAAACCGGGCCCTTAAATATACGGGCTCAGTCAAACCCAACCCAAAACAACTTAGAGTCAGGGACGTTCATCGGTTCGGTTATCGGGTTATTCGGATTGAAATTTTTTTTAGCCATAACCGAAAACTGAACCGAACCAAATTTAAAATAGATTTAACCGAACCGAAAACCAAATTTTATTTCGGCTGGGTTTTCGAGTTGACCGACGATTATTGCTCTTTTTATAGCATTTATATGATATTTGATACTGATTTGTTATAAATTTGCATTTAGTATTAATTTGGAGCGATAGAGCAATTCTCGCGAAAAGACCGAAAAACGTCATAAAAGAAGCCAAAAAGAGAAGAAGTACAATTCAGTAAGAGAATACGTCGTATACCTCATCTATTGTATAAGGCGTATACATATTTACTTCGAAGAAAAATGCTAAGTGTTAAAGACCATCGGCATATACACCTTTCCATGTACACTTGTATGAACCTGAAGATCGATGACGCGGACAGTGCATACAAGGCGTATACCATCTGAAGTATATACGCCATATACAAAGACGGGTTTGGGCTTTCTTAGTTTAAATACCGGTTTTCACCACACATTAGGTCACATTTTCATACCCTGATTCCAGAGGAAGATTTCCATAAGCAACAACACGAGTTCTAGGGCTCATGACATCGAGAGATCAAGGAATTACACATTATAAACATTTGTTTACTTTGGTTTGATCATTATATCTTCGCTTAATCTTTTAAAATTGATTTATCTTTATTTGTTTTCTGTAATGGAAGCTAAGCCTCTCAGCGTTTGCCTTGTTATGATTCTAGTTGATTAATGACATGTTTATTACGTTCATTCTAACTTAGTTTTGGACAATTTATATACGTGTATAGACTTGCATCCTTGTATTTACCATGAATATATGTTGATAGTAGTAGGTGACCATCTGAAAATATTACTTCAATCATTAAAATACATAGAAAGTAACCTTTAGTAGTTAGGACCATGACCATTGGCCTAGCGGTGTTAAAAGGGGTAGATAATAAGGTTTAAGATTTAGTGAACAGCAATTAGGCAGATTACTTAGTAATTAAGTGCTTGGCAAACACATATAAAACATTGTCATATAGATTAGTTGAGAAGTTTAATGCTTGGACGATAACTGCGATGCGACCTTGACCATCGGCGTATGCATTTATAATAAGAAGCATATAGGGAGTGCCGACCGCATCTCACCTACACTACATAAGACTCACTGGAACATAACTAGATGAACATTGCACACACATTCATGTTATTAATAGGATAGATGATTAGCAAGACGAGCACGTCCTTTATATATTAGTCGTCTCGTTAATTTTCTTTTTGTTTTATTTACTTCTATTTTATTTTAGTTATTTTATAATTAAATAATCGTATGAATTTAAAGCACAGTTGTCGTCTTAGCTAAATTTGCTTTATTATTATTTTAGTTATTTTCTAAATTTTAGTTATTTTCTAATTTTTTTTTCTTTGCTTCTGCTTTTGCTCTTGTTGTATGGTGAAGATTAATCTCTGCTTGATGTCGGATGTCTTCATCAACAAATAAGTTATTTGCTTTTGCTACTACATTTATTTGTTTCTACTGCTGCTTGAAGAATTGCTTCCGCTTGCTGTCAGAATTCTTTATCAACAAATTATGTTTTTTAGGTTACTACTCCAGTCCGAGCTTTCACGATTTTGCCGCTCGGACTGCAGGGGAATATTAGAAGATAGATGTGGCCCTTGCCTGATTGTGAGTTTGGATCCATTAGGATTTCATTATGGCTATGTTTGGCACGAGGCTTATGAGGGCTTATTGGGGCTTGGGCTTATAAAATAAGTCGGTTTATAAAATAAGTCTCGTTTGTCACGATAAGCCATAAGCCTTCATAAGCCCAAGCCCATAGAAAGGGGGTTATAGGGGCTTATGGCTAGTTAAATTACTTAAATACCCTTAAAAATATAATAGATTATCACGCAAAATCCGAAAATATATCTGAGCTTAGTTTGATGTATTTTTATACGATTTTACTTTAATAAGCTTCAACTCCAACTAATTCGCCAAACAGCTTTATAAAAATATAAACTCCATCTTTCGGCTTATAATATAAGCCTCAACCCATTCCGCCAAACATACCATATGTATTTGCCTCTATATATATCGTATAAATAAAACGTATCACCGATGGGTTTGCATTATCTTACATACCCTCGCTTTGGCGATCGACCCGGTCTTACCGATTTACACGAACGAGTTCACTGCCCGAAAGTGTTGGTGAATTCTCAAATTCGGTATATAAATTAATAAACTAAATTTCACACATCAACAAACAAGAAAATGCAATGCGCATAATGTTATATATCCAAAAGGCTTAACAAGAAAATACACCAAAATGCTTCGATAAAATGTATGTCAAACAAAGAGCCTGTCTATTGTCTAACATGCTCATATGTGTATGTGAATTGCACTCCTTAATAAACAAGACGTATTTGCTTTGTATTGTTACCTTATTGCCAGCTTATTGCCATCCAACAATGACCAAACGGTAAAACGGCAATAAACAGGCTACCGATTGTTAGATTCCTAACACGCGTGTGACTGAAATTTCATTAGGAAATCTGAAATATTTACAAATAAATGATTACTGTACAACTGATATGTATCAAGAATCCATTTGAATCTCCAACCATCAACTTCCATTTCATCCTTCTCTTTTATGTACTCAGGAAGCTATTTACAATGAGTGAACCTTTTACTTACTCAAATGTTACGACGAAAAGTCAAAACCTAAACATGAAGTGCCCGGGAGTTATTCTCAAATTCGATCCCAACCCATCAAATTTTTCCTAACTGCTTCCTCAATTTTACCTTTTCGCACGGATAATATTACTCCTTCATTCAGTAAAACTCTATAAACTTCCCATTCTCGTCCTCCAATCAAATGCCTACTTATTTCAGCTGAGAATATGTCCATATTGAGCATCTTCAGAGCAAGGGTAATATCGTAAAATACAAGGGGACGCCCCTTCCCACATAATTCAACAGGATTTGCAACGAGTAACTCTGTGTCAGGACCACGGTTCACCAAAGCTATTCTAAGAGGCTGATATAGTTCCATACGAATGCGAGAAATTAGTGCACTTTGTTTGCTTGGGTCCACAATCTTCTTCCCATCCGCTTGCACAATAAACAAGTCAAGCTCCACAATTTTTTTCTCTTTTTTCATGAATCGCCCGTATGAAATCTATTACACAATAACAACATATGTAATAAGTCTTTAAGTCTTAAATTATTTCAATAGAAAGATGAGCGTCTTTTTTTTTTTTTTTTTTTTTTGGCATAAAATACCGACATACTTTTTCATTGGTCATGTTTCAGTCATTGAGCTTATTTTGTTCATTTGGCCATTATAAGAGCATTTGTGTCCCATTTGATTCACTTTGTAACCAAATTACCCCAAAAGATCAGTTTTCAAATGATATATTTTACTAAAATGTAAATGTATGCATAAAAATGTGGAAATATATTTAGAAAACCTGTTACAAATGACCAAAATAAGAAACAAACCCATCTTTTAAACAATCAGACGTACAAAGAAAAAGTAAAATGACTAAAAGCGGACAAATGAAAAAGTACGTTGAACAATTTACACAAATAAAATTTAGAATATGTTGTGATGAACTGAAATTTTACCTGAATATTGTAATCCTTCAAAGTTCTCATTATATCATAAAGAAGTCCTTTATGATCACGACAAACAATCTGGACAAGTGTATGCGCAGGACTAAGGGAGTTATCAGCTGTGACGGAAACATTGTTCATATGATCGGACCCTTGCTTGGCTTCATCAAACATCTCTAGGTTGAATGTTTCTTCTGTAATGGCTGGAGGAATGAACGATGGTGGGCCATTAGAACACGTGGTATAATCACGGCCAACCATTTCTATATCACAGCTTATCATTGCATTCCCGAAAACTGCTTTTAAATGATCATGTGTATCCTCCTTTCTTTCAGGCGTATGTAAAAGTTCTCTGAAAAGTACTATAAGTAAGGTTTATGAATTATCAAGAACTCATTCAAAACGAACATTCTTCATTGGGGTGCTTAGATTCTGTTTCTGATAAAGATTGTTGTCAAATAATCAGTTTTATACTAGCTGAATCAAAGTATATCATCAAAGGATAAAAATAAATATACCTCTTTACCGATTTTCTAAAATCTGATATTAGAAATTTTTAATCCCATTATACAGAACATCTCAATTTTTTCTTAAAAACGATGTACTTTTGTTAGGTTGTCCACAATAACACTCATAGTGATTTTCGAACAACATATACGTATACGAGGTTAGAGTACTAATTACATCAAAAATACATGATTTTAAACCTTTAAATTATGAAAAAAAGTTAAGAATTAACAAATACTTATAACAACACCTGAACTTTCTTTAAAGAATTTGCTTTCTTTAAAGAATGTCCACAACATTGCTACATATACATGCCACTAATCTTAACTTGTGTAAACAATACACACCAAAGTATATAAGGAAGCAATATATCATCTATTTGATCGATGTGGGATTGAAAAGCATAAAACAAGTTCTCATAAATGGAAACATACAAAAATATCTAACTTCTTACACGTTGTTAGATTCTTTTCAAGGTATGATTAAATTGATGCCAAACAATATAGTGACAACACAAGTGGAGTTCGGTACTGTTAAAAGTTATAATACATTCTTTGTCAAGCTTATAAACTGTAAGACTGGTTCATAAATGTTTTTACACTAACTATTACTTTTAGCTTTGTTTGGCACTATCTTCAACAATCCGATTATAGTTGGTTAATTATCTGATTTTAGTTATTATGATCATATAAATAACACACTTATACTACTTTAAGGGTGTTTACTTTACCTGGTATCAGTGACAAAAAATAAGTCCATCACCATCCCATCTGGAGTGGTCGATACTTTCACTCTCTGTATAACAAGCTCAAGCTCACAAAGAAGATGAGTCACATCTGCCAAATAAAAGTATATAAACCACTATAACAAAAATGAACAAATATGGCTGCTTATGTAAGTGCTTATCTGCCTAGACTTTTAACCAAATTAACCGTTTTGAGTGTTTGGATGAGACTTCCAATCTGTGATGGAGCATTTTGAGTAAACAGACATCAAATAAGAAGCAGGGTTGTTAACTTCTTATATATTACGCAGATAAACACTATCAAATAGCCAATCCCATATTACCCCCATAATCTGTATATTACGCGTGGATTTGAGTTATGCTGTTGAAAAATGTTGTACCGTGTAACAGGCCTTGTCGATCATGGCAACAAAATTTGAGGAGAAATACATCTGCAGGCTTGGGTGGCTTTGATTCGGGTCGGTAAAATACGAGTGTATTATTAGCAGATGAAACTGAAGGGCAAGCCTCTAATAACCTCTTCTTTAATAAACTCCATATTGTGCCAGGCTTCCCATTTACCCAAAACACTATGTAACACCATTTTCCGTCAGTGGATACATCTGCACACATGATCTAACAGTGAATATTATGTAAATACACAAGCACACGATAAACACCATCAATCTGGAACCAAACAAACAAAACAAAACAAATACTTAAGAGGTGTTTGGGATTATTTGTTGAGACTGCTTATCTGCTTATTATGTTTTGATATGAAGGATTCACTACAAGAAAATAGACATTTAGTGACAGATGTTCTAATGACACAAAAAAGTATCACTGAATCTAATTAGTGACACTTTCTAGAAAGTGTGGGTAAAAGCCTAAAATTTTGAGTCTAAATGACACTTTTATAAACAAGGAGGAGACTTATTTTACATACCAAATTTTTCTTACATACCACTGAATCATTGTTTGGTACGCACGTTTTTTTTTTTTAACTGAATTCTGTTTTGAAAATATGTGCTCACACTTTTTTGTGTCACTACAAAATAGACTTTTACCTAGTGGACTTCTACCTACACTTTTTGTGTCATCATAGGACAATTTTTTTGTAGTGATTAGCAGTTTTTACTAGTTAGATCGAAGCAAACTGATGGCTTATTGTTAGGTAGTTACTTACTCTGGAAGAAAAAGAAAAAAAAGGTACCAACCTACGTAATCTGACTTGTTTCTTTACTCTAAAATAAGCAGACCAGTCCGTGCTACCGAAACACTATAAACTGCTTATCTATACTAAAACGTAATAAGCCAATAAGCAGTTTAAATTAATCCCAAACACCCCTTGCAGTTTGAGGTTCACTTATTGGCTTATTGTATCTCGTACAAAACACAAAAATCTAACAGAAAAACACAACTTAACACACCATATCATCAAAACAGAATTCAGGTTAAAAAAAAAAGCGTGCGTACCACCACGAACAATGCTCAACCCAAAAAAGAGTATAGTACGACAAAGATCACAACCAAGACCAGTTTTATCAGGACAGTTAACTGTTATAACTGTTGCATCATCTTCTTTCTCGGCTTCCTTTATTATCACCACATCCTCGAACAACATCATCTTTCTAGCTTCTTCTTAGATAGACAATGGTATATTTTTTTCTTTTTGAAATCTAATATGGATTTATTGTGGGAAATCCGTGGGTGGGTAGGAGTAGGATGGTGAGTGTTGTTATCGATAACTACATGTAGCTACCAAGACGTTTGTTTAATGTTTCTTTAGATAATTATAGTATAGTATGATGGTGTTATGGGTACGTCACTTATATATATAACCACTTGTCAAATAAACAAATTTCGAATAGTGTAGTATCACATAGTTATCCTCGTTGTCATCCAATGACACCAAATATTATCCCATGTCGTATCAGTGGTGTCATCATTAAGCCATCAGCGTTGTGTTAGTGTTAGTGTGTGCTTAAGGTGTGTTATGGATTTGTTTTAGGAAATTAAATTTCCAATTCAATGTTGTGAACACGGGTAAAAGTCTGAGACCTCACGGCGTAAAGTAATGAATACCTCGAGATGTCGAGTTAATTGGATACAAGTCCAACATCGTGTATAGAGAGAATGTATGTATTGAAGAATAAAAACCCAAACGCCAATTGTATTGATATCGGGTTTCTCAAAATGATGTGCTTTTAAAGTAAATAGCGATAATTATACCATGACAAGATGTCGCAGTACCTATCACAATGCATTGAATGGTATCTTGTTGTTATCGATTATGTTCTAAACGTATCGTGTGACATTAGCAATAAATTTTTAAGAAATATTTTATCCATTTTAAGTTTTCAATGCATGACATGAAGAGAAAAATTATAATGTCTGCATTTTTAATTATAAAACATGAAGATTTAAAAAATACATGTATAAAGCGGTCAGACGAAAAGAAAATACATAATGAAATACCTTTCATCAAATTTCTCATTTATTCTTCCAAATTAAGTACTATATCTGTCTTTTTATATATTGTTTATTTTACAAGCATTGGTCAAATAAGTTATTTACTTATTTTATTTTGGTTCTATAACCTTAATTATT
Source organism: Artemisia annua (assembly GCA_014162995.1). Lineage (NCBI taxonomy): Eukaryota > Viridiplantae > Streptophyta > Magnoliopsida > Asterales > Asteraceae > Artemisia > Artemisia annua. The sequence continues at coordinate 101,185 of LBNU01028992.1, forward strand.
CGAAACAACATTTAGATAAAAGATTATTAAATTACGTACCAGGTCATGTCTTGTAAATTATTGTAGCACAAGACTACAAAAGTATCTTCTTTTCTCATGAATTCATTGTAGGAAGAATATACTCCCAAAGATGGAGGAACTCGTTGGGTTCTCATTTTCTCACTTACGGATAACATAGGACATCGAAAAGATAATTTAGTAAATTATCATATATCGGGTCAAAAGTTCGTGAGAGTGTACGCAGAATTGCAGGCCAGCTGTAGGCGACTTCCATTCGTCGTCGCATGTTTATTTGATGCAAGTTCTTTATTTTTTATTCAGATTTTTGCTACTTTTTTTAAACAGAAACTTGAAAACTCACACCATGTGTTTGTCACTATTAGACTTGTAATGGTGATCGGCAAATGACTAAATGTGTAGTGGCTGGAAGTTTTAATATGAAAGCCTGTGATTTTTTATGGCTTTGTATTATTGCATATGGAATGAGATCCTCTCAAGTTGAGAGGATCAACTTGACTCAAGTTGGGACATTATGAGACATTGGATTTGATCCAATGGCTCAAATTAAAAGAAGTTCTTTTGATTTAAGCCATTGGATCAAATCCAATGGCTCACAATCATGCAACTTGAGTCAAGTTGATCCTCTAACTTGAGAGGATATCATTCCATTGCATATATAGAGAGATTTAGTGGCATGTTTTTTTTTTTTTTTTTTTTTTTTTTTTTTTTTTTTTTTTTTTTTTGAAA
>LBNU01028992.1:103416-114097 GCA_014162995.1 Artemisia annua
GAATTTTTTCTTGTTTTCTTCAATCTTCGACAAACAAAACCTTGTGAATCCCTAGGTAACGAGCTCCCCAAGCTCTGATACCACTTGTTGGAACTAATAACGTGGTAATTATAGTTTCTTGGATCGTTTTGAGCCTTAGGGTTCAACAATAACAATGAACAATTATGCACAGCGGATTAAAACAAATCAATTGTTATTGACACAAGGTTTTCACCATCATCACCTCCAATTATATTTGATCAGAATATAACGTGTTACCTAACTGTAACAGGGATCTAAGACATCTCAGATCTTGAAGGTATCGAACACAAACTATCTCTAGTCTAGGCGTTTACAAGACAATACGCCCTAGACACACACACACACACCTTTACAGTAATATTACATTGTGGAAGACTTGTTAAACTACGTACCCTGCCTCTCTTTATATAATAGAGAGTGCTAGGGTTTACAAAGAGATAACATAAAATCGTTTCAACATATAAGAATATTTCCTGTATCTTGATATCTTTGAAGCTTTCTCTCTTTGTCATCTTTAGCCCTTCTTGTTTTCATTCTTCTTGTTTTGTCTCATCAAATCTATAAACCCAACAAAGGCTCTAAATTAGCCGATAAATGTAAATAATCAAAAATTTGGCCCTCTTATGTTTCTACTTATAACTTATAAGCCTGCAAGTTTTAAAAAACTAAGTTTAAATATATTAAGTCTCACAAATAAAAGATTGCTTTAATTTTACAAAATAAAAGTGTGCACCGAATCCAAAGCAAAACATGATTCAGTGACTAGCTAAACAATGGGGTGTAAACGAGCCGAGTCGAGCCGAGTACTGTCAAGCTCGAGCTCGACTCGATTAGTAAAACTCGAGCTCGAAACTCGGCTCGAGCTCGTTCGAGCTTCGAGCTTTGGATTTCAAGCTCGAGCTCGGCTCGTTATCTCAAACTCGAGCTCGAAACTCGACTCAAGCTCGATTGTTGCCACATCTAAATCTCGAACTCGATGAAAAACAAGCTCGACTGACTCGATTTTATGACAATTACGTAACTACATGTATATAAAAGGGTAAAAGAGTAATATCATTGAAGCTCGATAAGGGCTCGCGAGCCTCATGAGCTGAGTACATTCGAGCTCGAACTCGAATCGAAAGTGTACTCGAGTAGCTCGAGCTCGAGCTCGACTCGTTTATATCAATTCGATTTCGAGTAGTTTACGAGTCGATCTCGAATAGCTCGCGAGCTGTCTCGGCTCGTTTACACCCCTACGAGTAAACATGAACTAGGCAATTATGAGTGCTGTTAGGAATAGTTATTTGGTGTAACGTGTTGTTTGCAATCAATTCCATTAGTATATATTTGTAATCAAAAGATACTAGTTATAATACCCGCGCACGCGCGGGTTTTTTTTAAAATTTTTTTGAATGATATATTTTTATTTATTAATAAACAAATAATATAATCTTTAAATTTGTTTTGTTGATATACTACATAAGTAGAAGATAAACACAAAAGATAAAGATAAGATGCAACTAACGATAGGATTAAACTTTTTAAATGATTATCTTTAATAATAAAAAATTATAATTAAAATCATAATAAAAAAATTATTTCTAAAAAAGGAATGGTTCCATTTTTTTAAATGAAAAATTCCCAATAGGGGTTTTGTTTTATTATATAAAAGATTCACATCCCCCCATTTGTCTATTTCTCTAGTAGTTTGAAATAAATATATCTGATTAAAACTTAAAGATTATATACTGAATAATTTAGAAAGAAAAGTTAAAATACCGAAGAGACGAGGTCCCAACGCACGGTGGTATTGTTTAAAGTAATTATGGAATGTATAGTACGTGCTATTGCACTTCTATCTGTACTGTCGTTTTGGCTCTAACCCACTTTGATTCGCATAACAATTAACACACCCACCTTTATGACTAAGTTTGTTTGTTGGTACATGCCTTTTTTTTTTTTTTTATAATAATAAGCTATTAAATTTTAGCTATTTTTTTATTTTGATGCATCTTGTTTTGGTTATTTACGTTCCATGTAATTTCGAACCTAAAATCTCAACCCTTGAGTTGAGAAAGGTTGAGTTTGACTGAATTAGATATCTATATGCTAACATAAAGCGTGAGAAAACAAGCATGTTCATATACGACATCAATCTGACTAGTGACTACAGATGCTTGTCTTTAAAACAGTAAACGGGAATCGGCGTGCTTGACCTTTTCTGGCCTTTTCTCTAGCCATGTATAAAATGTGTATTCAGTGATGTTTGAACCTAGATTTCTGGGGATAACAGTAATTAAGGTTAGCGGTGGTTATTTTGAACTCTAGGGTCCNAAAAAAAAAAAAAAAAAAAAAAAAAAAAAAAAAAAAAAAAAAAACAAACACCACATAGGGATAATGGATTTTAAGTTGCTTTCATTTCTGCCAAAGAAATTATCAAAGTAATGAATGTAGAACCAAAATACACTATAAATCAAGATACTTCATCACTTGAAAATATATTTGACCAATTTAGAGTGTATGAAAGTATTTTTAGTTTCTATCTCAGCATTAAAAATTTAAAGTCACTTGATGATAACAATCCAAAAGATACTTCTTTTGACCGTGAAAGTTCTTTAAGCTATCACAACTGTTTGGATGTTAACGATATAGATTTATTTTCGGATTTTAAGAGTTTTGAGAGGAATTAAACATATAAATATTGATAAACCAATAAATGAGCTAATCATTTAATCTTTCTTGTGACATTTTAGATCTCAGCTAACTTAGTTTTCAAATACTTTTTTACATTGAAGCAACTGTTACCCGAATGCAATTTTAAGCTAAGTTTAGAAAAATTAGATCATTTGAGAAGTAAGTTTGGAAAACTTTATTAAAAGAGTGATTTAAATGGCATAAATAAAACATAACTGTTATATACAACAATGAGTTTAATTGTAAAATCGTTAGTTTTCTCTTCTTTTCTCTCTCAGACTCGAGAATACATCATAAAAAATTAAATTGAATTTCTCTCTTTTTTTTTCCGTCTATTTATCTCATTTTTTTTATTTTCTTTCATTTTAAAACTCGGAGAAATATTTGTTTATTATTTCATTTTTTTTAATGTAAACAAAAAACATTCTAAATGCGTATTCCACCCTATCAAAATACCAAAGCAATAAGTGATCACAACCCACAAGGTTCAAATCTTATTTCACTTCTTATTCAAGCTTCTCATACATCAATTTAAGGAAAGTGATTGGCACACTCGTACCTTTTGTTTGCACACTATAGTGTATAACCAGTTAAAGCATGTTATATATAGCCTTTCAAAAAAAAAAAAAAAAAACATGTTATATATAAAGTACAACTGTCCAATGCGTATAATTGAGTGTGTTAATAAAAAGTGTGATTGTGCAAATCAATTCATTAAATTTAAGAGTTAACTACGTTTTTGGTCCTTCTGATTTATCGAGGTATTTCATTTCCAGTCTAATTTTCAAAAAAGTCTCAGGTTTAATCCAAAAGTGAAATGTCTATTGTGGGTTTAGTCCATTTTTCTAATGACTGTCAGTTTGACCAACTAAGGATTGCGCAATGACTAAAATACCATTTTTTTGATATTATGAAGTGACTAAAATACCCTCCAAAATATTTTTTTTCATTCTTATTGTTATTATTACTAATATTATTATTATCCATCAAAAATAGATTGAAAAAAAATATATATATATATCTTCATCATCTTCTCCGTAAACATCATAAAATACTATTCATTTCATCCTCAAACATCAACTTCTTCACAAATCACCAAACCAATCCAAACCCCATCCATACAAAAAATAAAAAAGAAAAACCAAAAACCACACAAACACAAACACTTCTACCCTTCATATTCATCTTCATAAACACTTCCCGGCACATACAAACTCATGAAACCGCCTCCGCTACCACAAAATGACCACTACATAATCCCATCATCACCACCTGGAAACCATCACCACCACTAGACCCGGCCAGATCTGGTCAATATCAGGTTAGATCCACAGCTGTGGTGGTTTTTAGTGGTTGTTCCGGTGTGACGGTGGTCGAAGGTTCGACTGTGGTGACAATGGTAGCGGCGTTTGACTGTAGTGATCGCGTTCGGAGACGGTTGGCTGTGGTGGTTACATTGGCGGTCGACGGTAGTAGCTGACAATGTGGCCGGATTTTATTGAAAAAGAAGAAGGGTGAGGGTATGGGCAGGGACGGAGCTTGAAACATTTTATTAGGAGGGCTAAACTGTAACTTGTTAATTTTGGAGGGGCTAAATTGTTATATAATATATTTTTACACTCGCACAATGCATAAATAACAATAAGGACAAAAAAAAATTGGGGGGAGGGCCAGGGTCCACCCCTGCCCTATAGAAGCTCCGCCCATGGGTATGGGTGTGAGTGTATGTTTATGTTTGTAAGAAAATGATAAAAGTGTGAGTGTTTGTATTGTATGTTAGTTGATGGATATGTGTTCATGATATTTTTTTTAAATAAAATATATAAAGTACCTTTTTATTTATCAGCCAAACAANAATACCCGACGAACCACATGGACAAAAAATATAGTTAACTCTAAATCTAAATACATGCTAATCAATGATAAAAAATCGTCAGACCAAAATCTATGAATACTATAAAGAGCTTTGCTACAACCACCAAAATGTTTACAAAAAAACATCTACAAAATACGTTGTCGATGTTTTGATTGGGTTAATCAAAAAGAAAAAGAGAAAAATTACAACAAAAAAATATCAATTAAAACATGAACAACTCATTTTATGAATACATTTTTTTTTTATAAATATTTTGTCATTGTAACAAATTCCTATTAACATAATTTAATCAAAAAGTATGTAAAAGTCATTTATTTCTCCTATATATCATCTCTCTATAGATAATGTATGCTTGATTCCATTTTAAACAAACTAAAGCCATGTCAATGTAGATAGACATGGAAGATACCACCAATAATGTTGATTGTTTAATATTTAAAGAATGTGTGTTGTTTATGCATGTCGGAAACTTTTGGAATCTTTAGAATATTCAACCTTTAGCAAATTGACATAATTATAATTTATTTAAACATAAAGTTTAAGCTTTTAAAAAACGAAACAAGCTCGAGACATACATAAAAATAAGAGTTTTCTAAGGCGTTGACCCGGTTATTGTTAAAAAAAAACTACATAAATGGTACATGTGGTTTGCCAGGTTTTACGGATTCAAACTATTTTTGTTTTTGTTACGAGTCTAGTCCCTGAGGTTCGACCCATCACGGATCTAGTCCAAAACCATACGGATCCAATCCAAAAACACCCATAATGAAAATGAAAAATAGATTGAATCTGTAACACCCGGCAAACCATAGGGACCATTTATGAAGCTTTTTGGATTGAATCTGTGGCGGGTCAAAACCACAAGGACTAGACCCATAACAAAAACAAAAAATGGAGTAAATCCATAAAACTGGCAAACCACACGGATCATTTATGTAGTAAACTCTAAAAACAAACGGGTTTTCTTATTACAAAATCGCCAATTCATTAAATTTCATAAATTACAGGAATGATAATTGAATTATTATTTATTTATGTATTTATTTATTATTATTTTTTAAACGGCTAGTTAATAGTTAGTGGTTCGAGTCATACAATGACATTCAAGCGGGCAGTATGCCTTCCTCGAACCTTCGCCTTTGGAGAATCAACCCCACTCCTTTTTTTTTCCGCTTCGCCTATAAGGAAAACCCCATTGGCAAGCCTAGAACCTGAGACCTACAAGGAAAACAACCACACCCCCAAGGTTACCCCTAGTGGCCACCCCTCCAAATGTATACATCTAGTGAGGTTTGAATTCTTGACCTATTGTTTGAAAGTCAAGGACCTTAACACTAGGCCATTTAGTGATGGTTAATGATAATCGAATTAGTTGAAAAGATTTGTGTGCATAGAGCAATGTTTTTCACAACCGGTACTCATGAAAATGTTGATAGGTCACATCAGTGTATACTAAACGAAACAAGCAGAAAAGTGACGAAATGAAATGAAAATGAAGAGGAAATGAGAACATGATTATATTCTCATAGAAGGGCAAGCCGGTAATTATTCAAGGTATANTATATATATATATATATATATATATATATATATATATATATATATATATATATATATATATATATATATATATATATATATATATATATATATACTAGCCTTCAAAGCCCGCCCGATGGGCGGGCATGCTTTGTAAGCCCTACCGGGCACATGACACGCTTTGTAAGCCCTATTGGGCACATGGACCGCCCGTTGAGAGGGCATCCTCTTTGATGCATGAGTTTTGTTAACGTTATTTTTGTGTATTAGACCTACGATTACACGTTTAATAATTCACGTTTTTAATTTTATATGTCCTTTACGGCATTTATATGATTTTCTTTATTTTTTTAAATTAAGTTTAACTGTATGCTTTAAAAGTTTAGTGATGCTGTTGTTTTCACGAAGATAAGGAACGATTTGGTTAATGTAATGATATTCAATGTTGATGGTAGTAGCAACTCAAATGCTCAATCCTTTGATGTTACTTGTCTCCATTCTTCTGCCCCTCCCCTTGATACCGCACGAAGATCATGGTAAGTTTGTTATTTGTCATCACTTTGGAATGTATAATTTTTTGTTAGTGATTCTAATTATCAATTTAGGTTGATGCCTTTTATGGTGAATGGATCTTAGTTCAATATTTAAAGTGGCAAACTACCACAAAAACTGTTAGGTAATGCAACATCAAACGTAAATCTACCAAATACATTCAACGTATAAACAGTTCGGTGCGGGTTAGCTTCATGTACAACCCCTTGCCACAGTTCAAAAAAGAAATTGTTATCCAACATAGTTTTAGTTCAAAAGATAGTCTGTTATTCTAAAGGGACATCACATTACTTAAATTAACAAACATGAAATATGGGTATTGCCGTGCTGTGACCATCTTCATTATGCTGTTTGTAGCGGACCAGTTTGATTCGCATCATTTTATCCTTCTCAAAGCCACAGTCTATACCAAACTGGTTCCAGTTGCCTTGCATGACTAAGTACTTGATTTTAAATGGGTTGTGCCTATCCGTAATTACCTTCAGCTTTACTGAATATACACATTCCATGTGAACAATTCGTCCTTCTTTGTATTTTTCCATGTTTAAGTCATCCCATATATCTGACTCGATGATCTGTTTAGTGAGACTCGTGAGTGGTTACATTAAATTATTGTAGATTTTGCTGCACAAAGTATGTACAACTTATTAATGGATAGTGATGTCTATAACTTACCAATGGATAGTGATGTCCAGTATCTGGTTTGAACCTTGTGTAGACCACCCTGTTTTCGTTTACATGTGTAGCGTGATGGTACCATGTGCAGATATGATGCATTCTTGGATCTGCAGTACGTATTTGAAGTATAATTTTTGTTATGATCAGAAATTTAAAGTTATAAAGTTTTTTGTTTGTACGTACCATTTATATCACGGTTAAGTATTGGTCTGGGTGGCCTTTTGAGCGTTGTTGTTCTTATATCTTCCTTGCTAAGTCCCAGAACATCGTATCCCCCTATCACTACTACCGACAATGCATAATTTGGGAGATTTGTAAATACAAGTTTCTGCCCCCATTGTATTCCCGCCGTTACAACAAAGTCATCCCATCCATAACCAGTCAATCCGTTCAACCTGACAATCTTATAGTCCCAAGGTTTAACCCTTTTATGGCGAACAGGGAACATCATTCCTGCGTAGATGAGTTTGAATGTATTCTGCCATATATCCTGTAAGAAGTCGCCTGGTAACATCTGTATGCATACGAGGAATAATGTAAATCATAAATTTTTTCTTCCAATAAGATTTGTTTCATTGTTAATAGAAATGTATTGTTATTGTTACGTACCGTTATTCCCGGGGTGTAAGTTGCTAAACACCTTATCATTCTTGGTCCTATTGTACGCCTATCATATCCTGCACATTCTGACCCACTATTGTCGTATACTGTGACATAGTAATCGTCTTTCCCAATTTTAACAAAATGCATTGTTGTGGCGCATTCAGGTACATTTGATTTAACAAACTCCTTCCACTCACTGTCATTTAGGACCCATTTGCTGTTTTTGTATTCTACTTTTGTTTTGTAACGATATCTGTTGGTCCCATTTAGATATAGCATGTCACTATCTTCTTTGAAGTACTCTGTAAAAACATCAGGCAAGTTCTGATTTGGAAAATGTTTTTGATACGTCAGTTTTTATTATTTATAGTGATATCACAGGAGTGTAAATTTTTCTCCCTAAAACTTTGTTTGAAAATATAACAACTACCTGCTCTGTTGTTTGTGTGTTTCGCACATAGTCGAATAGGAATTGTTGAGCCATTGTGACTAATCTTTCTTAAGAGTTTATCCTGCATATACATGCACAACGTCTTTGCACTAAGAAAAGTATTTAGTGAAACTTAGCACATCTATAACAACAGACATGACAATGTAAGGAGAGGATGGTACTTTCTTACCGTGTCAATTGTTTTTATCGATTGTTTGCATATTATTAGTGTATTGGCCTTAAAAATCATAAATGGCAGCCTAAGTTTTGCTGTCCTCTGAGTTATCAAAAGCATAAACTGGTAGAAATAGCGCCATAGTATTGATCAACAATATAAACTGCAATCTAACAGAGTTTTTTTTTCTTGTTTTTTTTTCCTTATAAGTTGTCTATGAGTGTGCACTGCCGACACCAAAGCAGCCCGGAGTTTTCACATAAAGTAACTTAGTTGGTCCTGATTTCTATCCAAGCTCCTATCTACCAAGTTCAACCAATGATTTAACTGTGATGGACATAGTTGCTTGATAAAAAGCACAAGCAAAATTTCCATTATATGGTATTTGCTTATCATTTTCGTACTAATTTTAAGTGCAAGCCTATGGTTTTATACGGAGACAAACTTTTTAAAGCTGTTAGGAGTGTTTACAATCTTCTTTAACATCAACAAATCCATAAATAAGTAAGCATAGTGCAGTTATATTGTCTCATTATCATTGTCCTTACCTTTGAATTCTTTTACATGCTTATAATTCTGTTGTTAACTTAAAATTAACTCTTGCCTAATTTTAAGCAAGCAGAGTCCAAAAGTGGCAAAAGCTTTCCATGGCATTGTGTGATCATTTGTTTCTCTACCATAGAATCCCTAAACATGGGTGCAATTGACTTGATAACCTAAATATAAATTTTGAATAATCCTAAGCTACCTAATCAGTAAATCGGTAAACACAATGCAATTGTATTTGCTATGTAATGGCAACAATATAATAGTTTTGATCACCTTTATCTTTTCACATGATCGTTACCTGATTCTTTAATCGTGTGAAGTGGATGAATCAGAGAGTTGCTTAGTTCCTGATCATGTTGAATGTGACGGCAACCTTTTTTGTTTTTTGTTTTTTGTTTTTTTTTTTATTTGGAACTTAATAATTAATTCGAATGTTGATTTTTGACCTTTTTTTTTAATATAAAATAAGTATTTTATAAATTATATCATCCAAACAATTTTTTTGTAATTTTGTAAATCGAAAAATTGTTTACGATTATTTATTAAATTTTGACTAAAGTTTCTTTATACACTACATTTTTTGTTGATATTGCATAGTTCTCATCTTCGTCATAGCGTTAAATTAAATTTGAAGACCATCTTGTTATCAGATGGACTTAACATAATTTCTGAAATTGCGCACAGATATCAGAAATTATCTCCTTGATATAATTTTGGCTTATGTTACGTTAACTCCCCAATTTTTAACCACATAATTGGTCTATCGATTCTTAATCGTAATGAATGGTTTGGAAGGCTTGATATTTTAACACTATTTATGAATTTGGATATAAAGTGCTTTATTGGAATTTGAATCCATGTAACATGTCAACTTGATGACCCATTCGTTGCTTCCCACCATTTTTCCCACTAATTGTATCGTTTCCATGAGCGTGCCATGATATGTAATCTCACAATTTTAATTTTAACTCGTCCTTCACCGCCTATTACTATGATTTTCTTATTTTCTTTTAAATGAAGTATAACTGTATTCTTAAAAAGTTTGTGTTGTTATTATTTTTTTAATGTCAGTTGTGTATTTTTAAAAAAAACTTTATGTTATTATCAAATATTTTAACTTGTTAGTTTGATATTGCTAAAAATAGAATGCATTGTTAGATAATATTGATGTATGTATATAGTTTTTAATTTTTTGCAAATGAAACTAAGCCTAATCGTTTTCTTAATAAATTACTGATTTACAATGCCCATTCATGATTTATATGTGATCCATTCATTTTATTACATAGATTGTTATAAAATTTGGAAGTTGTTTTACCTTTGTGGTTCACGGAGGTTACTCCGTTCTATCCAAAAAGGATAGTCGTTGAGGCATTAGTTGCTTTGCAATGTCAAGCGGAAAACCATGTTTACCAAAAAAAAACTTGTTTTTAATATGTATGAGGCGGAACCAAATTGTCACTCCTATTTCAGATCTTTGACGTGCATGCTCTTTGATGCATGTGTTTGTAACGCTATTTGGGTGTAATTAGACTTACGATTACACGTTTAATATTTATATATAGTATACGGTTGTTCTTAT